>PVLD010015600.1:0-47966 GCA_004027595.1 Dinomys branickii | reverse complement strand
GCTCCCATCCATGCAGATCTCTAACCTGAGGGTCCCCCTCTGTGCATGGAAAGAAGCATACTACTATGATGAAGGCTAACAGTCATTCTATCTTAACATCACTCAATAGTGAGACCTCTGTCTCGGTGTCTCTCTTTCTCTCTCTCCACCCCCCATCTCTCATGAAACCCAGGGCTCCTCACACTGCAAGAGGAGCTCTCTCTCTCCCACTGAGCCACACCCCCTGCCCAACCCAGGCCCCTGCTTTTAGCCAGGTGCTTCCTGTACAGTCTTCCCCCTCTGCCCTCTAGGGCCCCTCTGTTTTCCACCCTTCAGACACCAGCAGACACAAAGAGGAATACAGCAATCACCCCACAGGAGCCCCAGGTAAAGGCCCAGGGGGTGCCAGAGTAGGGAAAGATTTTCCAGAAGAGGAGCTGAGGCCATGTAAGAGCTACAGTCATTTCTGAAAAATGTCGCTTTGATGGTTGGCTTGAAGTCAGTAAATACTTTCAGTTCAGCTGGTTAAAATATTCTCAACCTCATTGCTAACAAGTATTCATGGTTCCTGCCTGTAGAAATTATATAGTGTTTATGGCCCTTGGTCATGAATTATTAATGATTTTGAAATTGTGGTCATTGTAGTTTACTCAGAAATCATTAGGGAGCAAATTTATCATACAGCGCTAAAAAAATAAAAGAGAATCACAGAAGAAGAGGGAGGAATCTTTCTATGTTATCCAGTCCAATACCCAGTGTCCGTACTGGTGCCCAGGGCAGGGTGGAGGTCACAGGCATTGTGCTGCAGACACAGCCTGCCACTGCATACAGCAACAGAGGTCCCAGCCACCCCGGATTAGTACCCATGGCGGGCCTAGAGAGCTGTAGAGCAGGTCCTAGAATCGAGCAAGGCACATCCCAGCAGTGTGGCCCCTTACCCTCCCTCGCCTCGTTTAATAAGGCCCACGTTGGAGAGCTGGTGTGCAGATTAAGCAACCAGCATAGAGCCTGACCCATGGTAAGCATGCCCTAAATATTAGTGTCACATAATTTAGAGTGTCTAGCATTGAACAGAGATTAACAGGGAGGGGGCAAGTAGGAACAGGGGACCCCATAGGTGGGCAAAAGATGGGATGAAGGCTTCACTGAGCTTTATTAAATTAATAGAAAATCCTTCCAAGGCTGCCTCTGACTTCTGGAGCTAGACTGGAGCAATTAGAAAGACAAAGGCAAGGAATAAGGAAGAAACTCAAGACTTGGAAGATCATAAGGATCCCAGGGGTGGGGAAAGTCTTGGCCAGAAGAAAGCCAAGGTTAGGATTAAAGACAAGCAGGGAGCCAATCAGATTCCAGGCGCCTGCATGGACAAGGACCTAAATAAAAGGAGCCGCAGAGGAGAATCCATGAGCGAGCGTGTCCCTGCTCATTCAGAGCAGCTGTCTTCCGTGCCTCTCCCCCTTCCCCCTTCTCCCTTCCCCCCACCTTCAAATAAATTGCCATTCCTTTATTTTTAATTGTGCTTCTTTAATTCTTTACCGACACTGGGTTTAGGATCACTGGGAGCTGCATGTTCCGGCAGAACGGGCTCGTCCCGACTGGTGCTGGTGAATATCTACCCCTCCCTAGACGCTGCGGCGGCCCGTGGCACTTCTTCCCAAAGGGGCCTCTGTGGCTCCCTGGATGTTGGGCGGACTCCAGCTTGCAGGCTGGGTGTCCCCAGGCAAGCAGGCCCCAGGTGGGCTGGTTCCACGGCCTCTCTAAACCACTGAGAGCCTCCCAGGATAATGGGCTGCCAGCGTTCGCAGTTGATTGGAGATTCAGGAAAATGCTTTTGACAGGGCACTCATCTGCTGAGCTCACTTTGTAAAAGATTGCAGAAGTCATTTAGTTCACCCGCCTAGAAAATGTTAAGCCTTTCCCCTGCATGCACGCGCATGTCGTGCTCACACACACACACACACACACACACACACCCACCCACCCACCCACCCACCCACCCACCTTGCTTCCTGTTTTTTAACAGACTTTCATTGCAAGAAGAGGCCCTCTACATTTTTTTCCAAGCAAAAAGGGAGACAGGACCTCAGGAATACAGCAAAGGAGAGGGTGAGGGTACCTCCAGGGACTGGTTACCTGGGGAGTCCCCATTCCTGCTGGGTCTCAGTGTTATCAGGTAGCTTGCTTCTAAGAAGTGGCTCGCCAGTTTAATGTTACTAGGTTTGAGGTTGCTTGCTTCTCCTTCCAGAGCTGAATTCCCTGTTCTTGTCTCGAACAAATAATGAACCAAGCAAAAGGCAGTGGCCAAGTTTATTCAAGAAAATGTAAGTGAAGAGTAGAAGGAAAACTGGCTCTGCAGAGCGACCTTGGGCCAAGTAAATAGAGAATAACAGCAAAATGAAAGTACAGGCTGCGTCTGGGAAACAGCATGTGCCTCTGTGGAAAGCTACCGCAGCAAAGTCCTCGCAGTGTCCATGTGGCCCTTTGTCTCAATCTGGAAACCCGCAAGCACTTCCAGGAGCAGGTCCTCAGAGGCAGAGGTTGGATCCCACACCTCAGGCTGAAGTCGGGTCTAGGCATTCTATTGAAAACCTGCTCCACCCGGTCATGAATGTGATCATTACGTATACCTAAAACATACCAATACACTTAAATAAACTTTAAAAAAAAGAGAGAAAACCTACACGAGTTCTGGAGAGAAGTCCACGTGTGTGCTTTGGGAACTGTTCTGTGCCTGTGTCCAGGATTTTATAATCAGCAGTCCACACCTACTTCCGCAGCCTGCTTTGGCCTCGCCCTGATCTATCTCATCTGCACCTGCAGTCTTGCTGCCCCCTGTATTGGCTGCTCCTTCTCTCATTGCCCAGGTCAGAGGCCAGAAGGAGAGCCTGATCTATCTCGAATATTTGGAGGATGAGGCAAGGTTAAATCTCCAGCACTTGGAGAAAAAAAAAAAAGGGTATTAGTGGGACACAAGGCTTCTGACACCAGCTCTCAACTGTAGGAATCAGTTTCTTATTTTTAAATAGTAGTGGGGATTGAACTGAGAGTCTCTTGCCAACTAAGCAGGTGCTGTGCCGCAGGGTCAAATCCCCAGCCTTACGTTTTGGAGACGGGGTGGTTGAGATAGGGTCATGCAAAGGTCGTGCTGTGTGGTACTGGCTAACCTTGAATTTGTGGTCCTGCTGCTTTAGCCACCCTAATGCCAGGATTACCAGTATGTACCAGCACACCCTGCTCACAACCCTTTGTTAGATTTATCTTGAGACAAGGTCCCAATAAATTGCCCAGATTGGGTTTGAATTCTTCATCCTCCTGCCTCAACCACCTTAGTAACTGGTGTTATATTCCGTTCCCTTTTTTTTTTTTTCCCCCGGGACCGGGGATCGAACTCAGGGCCTTAGTGCTTAGCGGCAAGCACTTAGCCCACTGAGCTGTACCTCCAGCCCACTGGTGTTATATTCCTGCAGCACCACATCCTGCTACCGTAACCAAAGTCTTTGTTTCTTTTTCTTCTTTCTTTTTTTCTTTTTTGAGACAAGGTCTTGCTATGTAGTTCAAGCTGGTCTTGAACTTGCTTGTGTAGCCCAGGCTGGCCTGAAACTTGTGGTGATCCTCCTGCCTCAGCCTCCGGATTGCTGGGATTACAGGGGTACACCACCATGCCCAGCTATAATCAGTTTCTTATGCGTCCTAGAAATACTCTGTAGCCATTCAACTATACAAAGCACACATCTTAACTCCCCCACCCACCTTCCCATTTCCCATCTTGTGTCACACACTAGCATGTGGTGCACATTGTTTGGTTCCTGAATTTTTTTTTTTTTACACTTAACAGTGTGGCTTAGAGCACATGCCCTAGGAGGATATGCAGGCAGACCACTTTTTTATGACTTCATAGTACTCCATGGTGGGTGTACTAGAATGTAATCCTTTATTTGAAACCTCTGGACCAGTATGTTTCTTTTTTTTTGAGACAGGGTGTTGCTATGCAGTTTAGGCTGGCCTTGAGGTCACTTTGTAGCCCAGGCTGGCCTCGAACTCACAGTGATCCTCCTGCTTCAGCCTCCCTAGTGCTGGGATTACAGGTGTGTGCCACCATGCCCAGCTTGAACCAGTGTGTTTCCTTTCTTTTAGATACAGAGAGTAATACCATCCTAGTAGGGCTGGGAAAAGTACCCTGTAATCAAATACATTAAAATACTTATAGCAAAATATGAATATTCATACTAAGTGGGATAAATAAAGGTTATGCATTTCATGTCAGTTCAGATCAGATTATGCTACTAAATATTTCCATGAATGCACTAATAGTTCCTGGTTAATGAATGTCTAACCTATTAATAGTCTTTTACTACTTTACTGTGATGAATACTTTGAAGAATATCCTAGAGCAGACATCTTTCTACATGTGCAAGAGTAGCCAAAGGTTAACATCTTAAAAGTAGAATTAATAAATCAAAGGGTGTATGCTTTACTTAAATTAGTGTTTCCAATTCATCTTCTAATGGTGCCTAAGAGGGGCAGAGTTTTTGGTCCCATGCCACCTCCTGGAGTTCTGGCCAGACTCAGCTGTGGATGTCTCTGGCAGTGTATCTGTACCGCAGCCTTTCATCGGTCAGTCCATAGTTTGCTAGTCCAGTTGTCCCATACGGGTGGGAGCAAGGCAGTTTACTTGAAAAGGACTTGGGGACGTGTCCAGCACCTTGATTTCTGGAAGCTGTCTTCCCTCGCCCAGAGCTCAGAGCACCTACCTTAGCTGATCACAGGAGGCTAGTGGGACCGTGACTCTGAGGGTCGGATCCCACTAGGGTGAAAACAGCAGGACTTCCTCCCCCTTCATGGCTGCAGTTCTCAGGATTCTTGCAGCTTCAGTCTTCTGGGGAATCAGGACTGCCCCTCACATGCTTACAAGATCTCAGCTACTTTATTTGAAAATCTTCAGGCCAGGAGTGGTGGCACACACCTGTAATCCCAGTGTGCAGGAGGCTGAGGCAGGAGGATTGCTCTGAGTTTGAGGCCAGCCTGAACTGCATGAAGAAAAGAAAAGAAAACTTGTTTAGGTTGATCCTGTATCCCAGTGGTAGAGCATGTGCTTAGCATGTGTGTGGCCCTGGGTTCAAGTCCCCACACCCCTAAGGGAGGGAGAAATGTTTAAAAAGGAAGAAGAAAATACAAGCTGATAATATTCATTCCAAGACCCCTGTAATGACAGCTGACATTCTAAACTGCACTTTTACTGGAATAAAGCCTTTTATTCGTATTTCTGGGCAGAGAAGAGTTAAATCTGTTTTAGAGCCAACTGCTAAATGGTTTCCCACTTGGGAAATTCTCATTGTCAGTCTTTCTGCTTCTTGAGGTCTTGGTCTCTGTAGCTTTGAGAACATGGAGAGTAGAATGCCTGGTAACTTGGACAACTTCAGATTTATGCAGGGCCAGGAAGTCACCTGGCAGGATTAGAAGCCTGGAAGCAAAGTACTAGAGCCGGTGAACCCTGGAACCAAGCAGCCTGGATCCTTAGGCTAGCCTTGTCACTCACACAAGTGACTTGCCCACTCAGGTGCTGGCTTCCCCTCCCGTGGAAGAGGGTAATACAGAACCTGTGCCATAGAGCTTTGGCGCAGAGTCAGTGGGTTCACGTGTGCCTTGCACCTACTAGGAGTGCAACAAATCTTGAATATTATACTGTAGGACTCACAAGGGCAATGGAGCTGGTCTGACAAGCTAACCCCTTAAAAGCCAGGTGGAAGACAGGAGGCAGGGGCAGAGCGAAAGTCTCGCCAACAAAGAGCAGGGGACCAGGCGGGGTGGCGCACGCCTGTAATCTCAGCACTTGGGAAACTGAGGCGTGAGGATCACTGACTTCAAGGCTAGTCTGAACTACGTAGTGAGATCCTATCTCAAAAAGAGAAAAAGAAAGCAGGAGCAGGGGTGGAGGGGGAAGAAAGGAAAGGAAAGAAGAAGAAAGAAAGGAAGGAAGGAAGGGAGAAAGAAAAAGGAAGGAAGGAAGGAAGGAAGGAAGGAAGGAAGAAAGAAAGGAAGGAAGGAAGGGAGGGAGGAAGAAAGAAAGAAAGAAAGAGAAGAAAGAAAGAAAGAAAGAAAGAGAGAGAGAGAGAGAGAGAAGAGGCACAATTTGGACCATTGTTCTTCTTGCATTTGGCGCAATCGCAGAATGGCACATCATCCCTTCTGGTTGGAATTTCATTGCATCTGAATCCTTAGCCTGCTCCAAGACCACTGCCAGCAGGTTAGAAGCAGCAGGAGACGTGCACACAGCACAGTACCCAAAACACAAGTTTAACAAAGGCAAAGCCAAGCCTGAGCCTTGCAATGCAAAGAGAATCAATTTCTGATAAATACCAGGAAGGAGATTGACATGTCTGAAAGCTTGCTGGTATCAGCTTAGCTTCCAGCACAAGATTAAACTCTAGGGAAAAAACCATCAGAGAGCTGCAATTTGTGACCAGCAGGAGATAATGTTGACAGCTGCCGTTTCCTGAGTCTGTTTTTGGATAAGCAATGTGTGCCCTTCAACAGAGCATCACCAAAGTTTTCTATGTCCTCAGATCTTAGGCATGAAATTGCCCTGAAAGTGTCTCCTGTCACCACCTCCCTCCACTCAGAAAAAGCACTTAATGGAGTATGGAATATGATTAGGAAAAAGAGTGGTGTGATCTAAGAGGAGGTTCCTGCATGCTAATCACAAAAGGTGTACCTGCAGGACAGAAGCCCTGAGTGAACTGTCCCTCCACCTGGGGACACCTGGGGAAGAACAGGGCACTGGTTCTAGGAACACCAGGGCAGTCCTGCTGTCACCACCAACGGAGAGGACACCCTCTTTTGTCTCTGGACCTCAAAGCCCTTTTTGATCCCTAGGTCTGGCAAGAGCTAGTGGCTCAATGACTTCATCTTTTTTGAGGCTTATAGGCTGTATTTCCCAGACTGTGCTCAAATGGTAGAAACCTTTCTCAAGCCAGGTGCAGCAAAAAAGGAAATTCGTTGGCTGATGTTGCTAAGTAGTAGTAGACAAAATCAGGCATGGAGGGATGCAGGTGTTTGTCTCTGCCTGCTTCTGTGGCAAATAGAGAACACCTTTCCAAGCAGGCCACTCAGTGGAGTCCCTGGATTGAGACTCACTAGCCAGACTGGACACCATCCTGGGGACTGCGATCAGTCCCGTGTTAATAAGGTCAGGAAGGAGCACCTTGCCAAAGGACAGTTTTGCCAGAGGAAGGGGAAAACATTGGTGGGCAGCCAGAAAGTTGCTGTCCACTGCATGGCCACCTTGTGGCAAGAGTGGTAAAATTGACAGATGGTACAGACATTAAAAGTGGGTTTCTGGCCAGGCGTGGTGATGCATGCCTATAATCTTGGGAGGCTGAGGCAGGGGAGTCACCATGAGTTTGAGACCAACCTGGGCTACATAGTTTAATGCCAGCCTGAACTGCACACAGCAAGGCCCTGTTTCCAAAAAAAAACAAGTGGATTTCAAATCTCAGCATTTAGAAAACAGAGGCGAACTGCTGAGAGTTTGAAGCCAGCCTGGGCTGCATAGTAAGTTCAAGGCCAGCCTGAACTAAATAGTGAAACCTGTATGAAACAAACAAAAAAGTGGATTTTATACCACCTGTGCTGGGCAAACACCTGAACATTTGTTAGCCCAGCTAATCTCAGCACTCTGGGAGGCTTAAGTAGGCAGATCCCAAGTTTGAGCCCGGCCTGGGCAACTTTGTGGCTTAGCAAGACCCTGTTTCAAGATAAAAAATTTAAAAGATGCTGGAGAAGTAACTTAGCCTCTAGACCCTGAGATCCGTCCCCAGTACTGAGTAAAATGAAGTGATTTCCTTGTTCATTGTCACTGAGCGACTGACCCTACAGCACAGAGTGTACTGGGCTGAGCTAGTAAGCTGTGCTCCTGCCACCCAGACAAGAACCCAGGGCAAGGATCACTTTGGGGGATGGCTGGGGCCCCTTAGGCATGTCCTTAACCTTTCTGACATGTACTTTGTTTTTTTGTTTGTTTGTTTGTTGAGACAGGATCACACTATGTAGTTCAGGCTGGACTTGAACTCACTACATAGCCAGGCTGGCCTCAAACTCAAACTCATAGCAATTCTCCTGCCTTGGCCTCCCAAGCACTGGGATGACGGGCATGTGTCACCATGCCCAGCTGCTTACACAAACTTTATCTGTAACGTGGGGCAGTGTCCAGAGGACTCGGGGCGGGGAGCCAGGGGACAAAAGCGCCCAGCTGGCTTTCCTTGATGTCACTTACTTTCCTGTCCTGAGGACCTCACTGTAGAAGCGTAGCTAGGAAGGACCTCAAAGCTGGGGAGGAGAATAGAAAGGCAGAAACATTGGTAGCCAGCTGATGTCAACTTGGGTTTCTTCATCTGACAAAAGGGGGCAGTCTGATCTTTCCCTCCCCGAGCTGGGTACAATTAACAATGGGCGGGTTGTAGGGGATGAAAAAAGGAATTGGGATGTGTTATGTACATGTACAACTCCACACAAGGAAGGTAAAACACTGTGTTCTGCAAACATGTACAAAAGCAAGCAAGCATGCAAGAAAGAAGGGGTCAGGAGATGGGGGCAAAGGGAACTCAGATGTGTCAGGGACATGCACCAGCTCCATGCCAGGAATGCAAATGTTGCATACTGCAAACAAATGCCAACAAACCAAAATGAAAGAAAAAAAGGGTGGATTCCATTAGAACCCACGGGAGGAATTATGTTGCCTCCTCCTGACCTCTGTGATACAGTCTTCTGCTGTCCAGAGCTTGGTCCCAGGACCCCTGCAGATTGCAGCTCCAACAGGTGCTCAAGTCTTACGTGAAATGGCACAGGGTGTTTGCGTGTCACCTGAATATCTCCTGCTGTGTACTCCATCGCTTCTAGATTGCTTACAGTACCTACTACGATGCCGGTGCTGCAGAAGTAGTTGTTTTATTGTATTGTTGAGGGAATGAGGAGGAGACGAAAACTCCATATAAGTGCAGTGTTTTTCTTCCCCCTCAAATATTTTCAATCCATGTTGGTTTGCAGATGCAGAACCCACAGAGTTAACTGTAATCCAAAAGAAAGCTCCAGACTAAGTTGCAAGGACATTCAGCTGAGTTCTGGAGTTTTTTTCCAAGAATGACTAGCTTGACGCTTTTTAAGAAACATGTAGAAACTAAACTCTTTCGCCAAACATTCTTTGGGTTCTTTGCTGTGTGGTTGGTGTCCTGGCCAATGAAAAGCAGAGTGAGAAGTACAATAGCACAGGGCTCAGGGCCAGGTGTGCATCCTTCCGCACCGCTTAGTGGCTGTGTGGTCTCCGTGCCTCAGTTTCTTCATCTGTAGAATGGAGCTGGAAGTATGGTGCCTGGGGCAATTGAGAGAATCCAAAGAAGAACACATGTGAAGTACTCAGAAACATACCTGCAAATGTCATAGAAGTGTTTGCTGGCCCCCTCCATAGTGCCGTCACCTGTGCTCCATCCCCGGGGAAGCTGGGCAGGCAGAGAAGCTGCACCTATGGGCACCCACCCCAGCTGGGCCTGCTGTGGATATTGTTGGTCTCTGCAGTTCCACAACTAAAGCAACTAGAGAGAAATTAGAACATACAGAGGGTTACACAAATTATCCCTTACTCTACCACCTCATCGCAACTAGTTGTTTTGATAGTTTCCTCTAGGTTTGTTTCTGTGTGTCTTAGTTACTTTTCTCATTGTTGAGACAAAATACCTGACGCCCACAGTTAAAAGAGCAAAGGTTTATTTTGGCCGGTCACAGTTTCGGTTCATAGCTGGCCAGCTCCAAGGCAGGGAGGCATGACTGCAGGCAAGCAACGAGAGACAGTTCACGTGGGCAGAAGACGGCAAAGGAAGGGACCGTGGCAGCTTCTTTCTGCCCTTTTATACTCTCTCTGGGCTCCTGGGATTAGGGCGGTGCCAGGCTAGTCAGTGGACTGATTTAGTAATCACATAACCTAATGCCAGCATCACACACTCTAGATCCTGCCACCTCTGAAAAAGCCCCACCTATAGTTGCGTGAGGCTTGGGGGGACACCCAGACACAAGCCATAACACGATGCAGTCACATGTACTTCAGAATTAGGGTCATCATGTAACAGGGACAATTAAAAATGCCTGCCACCTATGACTCCTTTTTAGCTGTTTGTTGAGTGTAACTTATGTGTAACAAAGTGGACAATCTTCAGTGGATAGTTTTACGCATTTTTTTGTGTGAATACAGGTGAATGAGCTGTACTTATCTCAGAATATAGGACAGTCCTGGGACTTGGGTGTGTTCCTTCCCAATTGCGGACCTCTCCCAAAGTGACCACTCCATGGATTCTTCAGCCGGATAGATTTTTGCCTGTATTTGAACTTCATACAAATGCAATTACAGTATCAATACTTATATCTGTCTTTTTCCTCTACTAGGTGTATCTGTGAGAGTCGTTCGTTTTTAAAATGTATTAGTTCATTCTTTATCATTTTGGTTTAGACCTTCAGTTATTCCTAAAAAAAAAATCATAAAAAAAAGATGGTCATCATTATTTTAAAAAAATGTACATTAAAACATTCCCATCAAATTCACCCCTAACCTCATTCCTCACGTCACAAATAGCCACTGTTATCAACTGGATGCTCATCTTTTTAGAGCTTTTTCTATTTGTGCAGCTCTGCTCATCGCTTCAGTTAAGAGTGCATTTGCCTGCAAATAACAAAAAGCCCGAATAACAGTGGCCCGAATCGGGGGTGAGCACAGAACCGGGTAATAAACATTTCAGTCTTCATGGGCTCTGCAGTCTCTCACACTGCTCCTTCCTACCATTCAGCATGAAAGCAGCCCTCGTTCATATGCAGAGGAATGACTGTGGCTGTGTCCCAGTAAAGTTTATTTATAAAAATACGCGGCTGGTCAGGTTTGACATATTGTTGGAATTTGCTGACCCTTGGCCTAAATAATAGGGATTTGTTTACTTATTGGGCTTTTTTTTTTTTTAACTGTAAATAGCATCATGAGAAAAAAATTTTTACTTCTACTCTCTTTCTAAAACCTTGCCTAGAATGATCTTAAGGGCCTTTTATGTTTTTCCAGGCCTCATTGTCCTTATGCCTGTGATTTGGGTAACACCTCTGCTTGATCTCCCTGATCCCTAATTGCCTATCTGTGTTTTTAGTCTTCTATTCAGTGTCTTTTGATTTGTTTAAAATTTTGATGACTCAGTCTTTTATTTGTGATTCTGATTAATTCTTTCTCCTAACAGGTCATTCTTGTTTGATAGGCCCGGCGCCCTCTCTTACACCTCTGATGATCTGTATCCTTTTGAGATGGCTCTGCCTGCATGGTTACTTCTGCTTCTTTGGTTAATATGTGTTGTATTTATTAAACTGGCCACCCTTCGAAGGTTTCAGTGATCTGTGGACATGTGCTGTTCTGTGTACAAGGATTGCCTGTTTTCCTCTGTGTGAACACTTTCTTTTTTACCTAATGTGTCGCAGGTCCTTGTGAGCAGAGGACCAGAGTTTGTTGCAAGAGTTGTGATGCTAACAGTTGATCTTCTGAGCACAGGGCCTCCCTTTTCCTTCTGGCTGTGTCCTGTCTTTCTGTCCCAGAGGCCCACGGTCACTGCTGCTGAAGGCTGGGTTGCCCTGTGCATTTCAGCTCACCTCTCTGACCCTGGCCTGGGACTTGCACCTCTGCCTGAAGAGCAGTACTTACTGCTGCTGGACATAGAACCCAGGGGCATCTCCCCTCGCCCAAGCAGCAGTCCTCCTAGCTTCTGTGTTGGCCTCTGCTGCTTTTTCCCACTCTAATTGTGCCTACTACCTGAGAAGTGGGTAGATTAAAATTTCTCAAAGTTTTTAATCTGCCAGTGGCACCACTCCTTATTTTCCCAGGCTGCCACAAACTTTAAATGTTACCATTTCGGTGGACACAGTCATGAGAGGTTGCTCAGTGTTGGCTTGCCCATTCTCAAGGTGACTTCTCAGTAGAGTTCTTACCTCCTGGTTGCCTTCATCCAGAGAAGGCATTCATTTTCCTCTAAAATTAGACTGTCTCACAGCAAAACAGAACATTCCAATATGAACTGATCGCATAGACTACAGGGATGGCATGTACTTTCCAAAAAACCAGGTTCAGACCCTAGCCTGCTCTCTTCTCCCGGGGTTAGTTTCCCTACTGCAGTTGGCCTCAGCACCTCCACCTGTGAAACGGGGATAATGATGATAATACTCACCCTGTTCTAGGGTTACTGAGGGCATCAGTTCAACAGTGAATGTCATGCTTCCTCCCCCTTGGTCTGAGCAAATATTTCTAACACTCCCATGGTGGGTGCTTTGGCGATGGTGGGTTTTGGCAGCCACGCCATACTGTAAGCTCACACCAAGCACACCAGCTAAGAAGGCCCTGTCTTTTGTCCTGTGAACCCTCAAGGCATTCTTCCCTCTCACTTTCTCTCCTTTGCCAGGATCTTACCTTGACCGCGATACATTTTATCAAGCTTTTCTTGCTCTTTCTCTAGCCTCTTGAAATTGAACTGAACTCAGATTCCGTCATCCAGTTTTTTTTCTATGTCTCTCCAACTGAATGTCATCTGCAGACTTAATAAACAGTCTTTTAGCAACCATTGATAAAATTACGGCCTGTGATAAGACCAAGGACAGAACCCCATGGCACACCACCCTTCCCGGGAAGAGTAATTTAGATGACTGGGTACAATGATTAATTGGTCGAGTTCCTGTAATATTATGTATGTCCTTGTGGCTTGATTACGATAATATTAGCAACTGTGTATCGGTTGTTATTACTGAGGTAAGCATTTTTCATGTAGGCATTTGTATTACTTAGGACTTGGTTAAAAGAGCAACATCAAAGGGCAGCAGAAGGGGAGCTCTGTTACTGCATCACACAGCTCTTTACGGCGGGGGCTTCATAGACGTCAAGGGAAGCAGGATGCATCTAGTGTCAAGACCAGATGAAGCCCTGCAGGGTCCCAGAAAGTCCTCTGCTGGTAGCCCTGCCACTCCCTCCCCTGCCCATTCTCCAGTACTCCAGCTCTATTTGTAACCCTTCTTATCTTATTGTGAGGTAGGGCCTCACTAAGTTGCCCAGGCTGGCCTTGAACTTGCTGTCCTCCTGCCTCCACCTCCCAGACTGCTGGCACTTACGGCCAGGCATCACCTCGCCTGTTTATAGCTCTTTCGAGGTCTCTGCTTCTCTGTCATTCTTCATTTTTATTTTAGAGAGAAAAGAAAACAAAATAACAATACCCAAGGCAAAAACAAAACAACACAAACACAATAAAATGATACAGAATTTCAGAACAAGGTGATAGGGAGTTAACAATGGTGGTTATATTACATATTGTTATCTTCAAGGAAGTGGCTTGGATTACCAGATGTGAGAATGCAAGATCAAATCAATTAAAGAGAATAAAAAATAATGAAAAAAACATTAGAAAAGATACAGAGCTTCACTCATGAAGGTAGTAAGGATTCAACAATGGTTGTTCTATTGCAGATTGTTGTCTTCAAATTAGTTGTTCACATTACCAGATACAATCATGCAAAATTGGTTAGAAAAAGAAAAATTTAAGCATTGACTGTTCCTTTCAATAAACCACTAGACATCAGCAGCACAATTATCCCAGCTATCCATGTATATCCATATATATTTTTTCCCTTCCTTCTTTCTTTCTTTTCTTTGTTCCCTTATCCCAGTTGTTCCCTACCCCTGAGCAACCTCTTTCCCTTTCACAGTATCTATTGTACCTTTTGGGTTTTATTTACTTTTTCATGTTCTTACACTAGAGAGACAATGTGATGTTTATACATGCAGATTTGATTTATTTCACTTATGAGTATGGTCTCTAGTTGCATGCATTTTCCTATAAAAGCCTTGAGTTTATCTTTTTTATAGCTGAGTAATACTCCATTGTATAAAAATACTACATCTGTTTTATCACTCCTCAGTTGATGGGCATTTGGGTTGTTTCCAAGATTTAGCTATGACAAATTGAGCTGCTATAAACATGGGTGCACATATATCACTGTGGTATGATGTTTTCAGTTCTTCTGGAAAAGTATCCAGAAGGGGAATAGCTGGGTTGATTGAGACCTCTAATCCTAGTTTGCTGAGGAATCTCTATACTGATTTCCATGGTGGTTGTACTAGTCTATGCTCCCACTAAGAATGGAGAAGGGGTCTTTTTTCCCTACAGCCCTTTCAGCATTTGTTATTGGTTGATTTCTTGAAGATGGCCATTCTTTATGGGATGAGATGGAATCTTAATGTTGTTTTAATTTGCATTTCTTAAATGACCAATAATGTTGAACATTTTTTCATACACTTATTTGCCATTAGTATTTCTTCATCTGAGAAGTGCATGTTCATCTCAGATGCCCATTTTTGGATTGGGTCTTTGAATTTTGGGGGCCTGATTTTTAAAAATTCTTTATATGTTCTAGATAGGAGTCCTTTGAGGGGCAGTTGAATAAAATCTTTTTCCAATTCATGAGTTTTCTCTTTATTGTGATTTCTTTTGATGTGCAGAAACTTTTCAATAAGATGAGATCCCAGTTGTTGATTCTTTGAAGTCTTTCCTGTGCAGTTTGGGTTTTGTTCATGAACTCTCTGCCTACCCCTATGTCTTTGAGAGTTTTGCCTACTTTCTCTTCCAGTAGATTTAGTGTTTCTATTTTGATATTTAGATCTTTGATCCATTTGACTTTAGTGCATGGTGACAGACATGGGTCTAGTTTTAGTCTTTGGCATATGGAAAGCCAGTTTTTTCAGCACCATTTGTTAAAGAGGCTATCTTTCTTCCATTGAACATGTTTGGCCCTTTTGTCAAAAATGAGGTGGCTAAGTGTATTTGTAGCTGTGTCTGCATCTTCTAACCTGTTCCGATGATCTCCAGGTCTTTTTTTTTTTGCCAGTATTATGCTGATTTTATCACAGTAGCTAGCTTTGTAGTATAATTTCAAGTCAAGGACTGTGATGCCTCCTGCCTTTCCTTTGTTTCCCAGGATTGCTTTTGCTATTCCAGTTATCTTCTGGTTCCAGATGGCCTTTAGGAATGTTTTCTCTAGATCTGTGAGTTATACCACTGGTATTTTAAATGGGATTGCATTGAATCTGTACAACAATTTTGGGAGTATGGCCATTTTCACAACGTTAGTTCTTCCTATCCATGAACAAGGAATATCTTTCCATTTTCTGAAATTCTCTTTGATCTCTTTTTTCAGAGTACTGTATTTTTTACTGTATAGATCTTTTATTTCCTTTGTTAGATTGATTCCTAAGTATTTCATTTTTGGATGCTATTGTAAAAGGCGTGGTTTTCCCAATTTCTCTCTCAATGTGTTTGTTGTTTGTGTACAGGAAGGCTAGTGATTTTTGAGTGTTCACTTTGTATCCAGCTATGCCACGGAATTTGTTTATTAATTCTAGGAGTCTTTTGGTGGAGTTTTTGGGTTCTTCCATATAGAGTATCATGTTATCTGCAAATAATAATTTTACCTCTTCCTTTCTAGTCCTTATTCCTTTTAATTCTCTGTCTGGTCTAATTGTTCTGGCTAATGTTTCCAGAATTCTACATCATTCTTTGTGTTTGGCTTTCATGTATTCTCAGCTTATGTGGTAAAAGATAATTCCCACTAGCAACTCCTGAGTTCACTTTCCCCCTTTCAAGAGAGCAGCCAGCTCCTCCCTGAACCTTTTAACTCAAGTTCCCTGAGGTTATTGGTCCTTTTGGGTCCAAAGCATCAGCCCCTGGTCCAGCCACTTGTGGCCAGTGGCAGGGCCACTCTACCCTTCTCTGGCTTCCAGGGGTCTCCATGCTGTAACTGGTGGCTGACAGGATGCTGCGAGTGCTGTCCAGAGCCCAGCTGCACATTTTACAAGTGAGAGCAGGGCCCTGAGTCACACAGGTAATAGGATGCTGAGATGCTGGGCTTGTGTCTCATGGTGACAGAGCAAAACCATGGGCAGAGTGGTTAGGGTGTAAGCAAATTTATTTAAAAGCTATAAAGGCAAGGATGTAGAGGTCCCAGAAGGGGACCTGAAGCATATTTATAAATTTGCTAATAAATTTATCAGCAGAAGGGGGTTCCAGAGAAAGCTCTTGGTCTAGGAGTTATTAAGCAACTTGGAAGGGAACTCAGGCCTTGTGTAAGCAGTATAGTCTCTACCCTACAGGAGACCACATATTTGTAGGGTCTAATATATCCCAGTCCCTGGCAGATGTTTCTGTATGACCTCTGAAAGGTGGTGACTTAACAGACTCCATTCTGAGCTTCCCTACTGCGTTATGGGCCTGCTGCCCTTCCTGCCTGATAGAACCCTCGCTCTTGTTACAGTAGGAAAGGAAGCAGGACTTCTCAACTTTGTCTCCTGTTGCAGCTCACTTTAACATCCTGCTCCTTCCACTGGGCCATCCTGTCTCCAGCCAGCTCTACTTGTGTCATTGAAGGCTGGCTAGTGGCTCAAGCCAGGGAGCTCAGGGACACACCGTGTATCATCAGGGCTCTGCGATGCTTGGTTGGTTTGCTTACCTGTTTCTTTGGTAGTTTGGGGAGCCTCAATGCTGGTTGAGGCCTCAGAACTCAGTTTTGTGGGCGGACCTGATACTAAAAATGACATGCACAAACTGTGAGGTCCACTAAAGCCAGGGTCACGTGTTAGCTGTGATGCCACTCGTGCCTCAGTTTCCTTGACTGTAACACGGGTAATAAGAACAGTGACTCCGTCTGTTGTTGGGCCAGTTTGACAACATAATACATGCAGATTGCAGGGCACAACATACAGCTCAGCACAGAGCAGTGTGCTGTCTGGGGAGCAGTTTATTTGCTATGTCCCAGGGGGAAACAGCTTGGGGTCTGAGGAGAAGGACTCAGCTGTGCCAGCAGCACAGGTGGGAGGGGGGGTGCCAGGCTGGAGGAAAAGGGACAGCCCAGGCTGAGTAGTGGGCAAGGGCCTAGCAGAGAAGAACAAATGTGCCGGGTAGGGTGGCGCAGGCCTGTGCTCTCAGCACTGTGGGAGGCAGAAGCAGCAGGATTGCAAGTTCTAGTCCCTTCTGGGCAACCTAGTGAGACCCAGCCTCAATATAAATAACAGGATGGGGATGCAGCTCTCTCTCTCTCTCTCTCTCTCTCTCTCTCTCTCTCTCTCACACACACACACACACACACACACACACACACACACACAGGCTGGTCACATGGGCTGGGGCTTGATAGAGAAGACTGCAGGCCAGTGCACTCATTCATGCCACAGGCATTAGGGACTTGCTGTGCACCAGGTACTAGGCTAGGCCTGGAGATCCCACTGAGGACAAAACAGGCAACACCACACTTTCATGCACTGTGTATCTGCACGGCTGCTATTTACCTCAGCAAACTAGTAAAACAGGAAAGGTGTCGGAAAAAAAAATAAGGCAGGGTGAGTGCTGGGGGGTTTGCTAAGCGGAGTCTTGGGGAGGCCTCATCGTGATGTGAGCAGATGCGGAAGGGAGGGGAGGAAGCTGACCTGCACGTCTCTGGGAAATGACCAGCAAGGCCAAAAGCCAGGGCCGGGGCAGTTTACAGAAAGAGGAACTGTCTGGGAGACTCCCGATTTGCACAGACAAATTCCTTTCTTTATCTGCAAGTATAAAAAAAGATGATAAATTTATTAGCAAATTTATAAACATTCTTCAGTTCTAAGCAGTGAAGGGGTTTATCTTAAGATTTTAAGAGCTTTATGTGTATTTTATAGTTATACAGAGAGATCAGTTCAATACAATTTTTGGCTCAAGTAAACTCCAGTT
This sequence comes from Dinomys branickii, assembly GCA_004027595.1. Lineage (NCBI taxonomy): Eukaryota > Metazoa > Chordata > Mammalia > Rodentia > Dinomyidae > Dinomys > Dinomys branickii. The sequence continues at coordinate 30,183 of PVLD010015600.1, read as the reverse complement.
TCCCGATCCAAAAAAAACAAAGCCTGTGGTCAGTGCCAAGTGCGACAGAGCAGAGGGAGCAGGGCAGGGTTTTGAGACAGGACAGAGGGGTCAAGGCTGGGCCCGATAGGGCCTGTAGCTTTGTGTAAACGGCTTGGACTTTTACTCTGAAACCTGACGGTTTTCATAGGCTGTGCCTCCTTCCACAGGCAGAGAATAGGCCGCAGGGTGAGGGTCACTGGTGAACCCCAGGCTCCCGGGGAGAGCATAGGGCTTGGTCTGGCAGAGCAGGGTGGTGCCTAGTGGGGGTGGATCTGGGTGGACTTGAGTGTCTGGGTGTGTGGGAGGGAAAGGAGGGGCCGAGAAAGACTTGAATTTGGGTCTGAGCAGGCAGAAGGTGTGTGAGCATCACCTGAGGTGGGGAAGAGCAGAGCAGTTTTGGGGGCCGTCAGGAATGTGGCGTGGGCTTGTGGAGACCGGAGGGGGCAGGGTATGGGGGAGCTGTGGAGGAAATCTGAGTCTGTCTGGAACATGCAGCTGCCATGGGCTGGGCCTGAGGGTCCCTGAGGCTGAAGTAAGGAACTTAACCCACCCCTTTAAAGTAAGTTTGCAGGCTGGCTGGCTCCTATTGTAGAAAAGAATTTTCCAGCCTTGTCAGTGAAAGAGGCCTGAGAAGGATTTATCAGAGGAAGATACAGGATGCACTCAAGAGTAGACAGTTGGGACCTGGGGTCTTTTATATGTTTGGGGAGGTGGAAATCTGTTGTTTTGTTGTGTTGTGTTTTATTGAGACAGGGTTTTGCTATGTAGCTCAGGCTGGCTTGAACTCACTGTGTAGCAAGGTAGTCCTGCCTCAGCCTCCTGAGGGCTGGGATTACAGGTGTGCACCACCACACGCGCCTGAGAGGTAGAAATCAGTGCAATTCCCTACTCTGTAGTCTTGGTCTTAGTTTCAGTCTCAGAGGGCGGAAGAGGATGGACAACCCCTAGTTTGATAATGGTCTGTTCCTATGGGCAATGCCAAAAGCGTCGTCCATTTTTGGGTGAAAGAACCATTTAAGCCGGGCATGGTGGCGCAGTCCTGTAATCCCAGCGCTTGGGAGGCTGAGGCAGGAGGACCGCTGTGAGTTTGAGGCCAGCCTGGGCTACAAAGTGAGCACAAGGCCATCCTGAACTGCATAGACCCTCTCAAAGAGACCTATTTGTAGCGAAGAGAGAATTGCCCAGATTTGCTGTTTAGAAAGAAGGAGAAAAGAAAAGAAGTCAGATGTGTGTTCTCAAGTTTTTCTTTAAAATACAGTTTTTGAAAGTTTGATTCCTGTAGGGCACAGTGGCTCACATCTCTAATCCCAGCCCTCTGGAGGCTGAGGCAAGAGGATCACAAGTTTGAGGCCACCCTGGGCTACGTAGTGAGTTCATGGCCAGGCTGAACTACATAGCATGACCCTGACTCAAAACAAAATAAATTTGATTTCCTTATCTCCTTTCTACCTTTATTTCTTCTCTCTGACCTCCCAGCCCTTTGTGACTTTCGTCCTTTTTTGAGGAGGGTGATGGGGTGAGCTGAGGTGATTAGTTACGTTAGTAGCGCAGGAAAGTGGCCTCTTTACAAATAAAAAGTTTAACCTTCCAGATAAGGCCACAGTGCTTTCACTGATCCCCACGCTTCTCCAATCCCAGTACCCCTGCCCCAGTAGTGGTTGCTGCTAGAGAAGAGTCTTATATCTGTCTTGACCTTCCTCTCTGCACGTGGAGACCTCAGGGGACCTGTAAAACCCATGTGACATTTTCTGGGAATGCTTGGTTTTGGGGCTGGACAGTGGGTCTGGAAAGTCCTGTGGCTCTTTCTTTTGCCTCTGTCGTACAGACAAGAGGACATGCTGCTCAATGTGCCGTACCTCTCTCCTTGGGCCCCTGAGAGCCCCTCTCCGGGCTGACTCCAGGGACTGAGGGAGCCGGGCCTGAGGAGATGCAGGCCATGCAGGGTTGTGTTCTTCTTGCTTTAGTGGACCCTGCTTTGTTGCTCCCTGACAGTGCGGCTGTTGATGCCCTCCCCCTGCCACAGCAAGCTGTTAGTGAAGGAAGCCACAGAGATCTCTGCCTCCGCGTGCACCTCGCATGTGGTAGGCTGTGCGGCTGCATGGTGAGGAGCGAGCAGGAAGCCAAGAGGTTGTGGGCTTCGTGGGCCCCTGTGGCCCTCTAGCCAGCCCAGGCATGGAGGATAGACGCTTACCCTGGGGATAGAGGGACTCACCTGTCTCTTCCTCCTCCCCTCACCCCCAATAGCAGAGCAGTCCCCTTGGCTACATACCAGGCCTCTTTCCTGTCAGGTTTTCCTGCTCCCAGACATCCCTACCAGCCCGAAGTCAGCCCCTTTTGACAAACACCATGGCAACTTTATAAAAACACTATTTTGATGAGAGTAGATGGCTCCTCTGCCACGAATCCCTTTGTTACCCACGGACATGCCAGATTCTGCCTTCTGCCACCATACCAATGCCGTTCGTTGCCTGGCCCGTGACAGCCTAGGTTGTGATTGTCACCAGCCCCACTCCCTGCTCTGGAGGCAGACAAGACCCCACATCCAGCTGCTCTGCCCAAGGACAGCGTGGCTTAGCCCTTGTCTACGTGGGGGAAGGAAAGTTAACTTCTCTAGAAAAGTAAGTCCCGTCATCTTCTCTTCGACTGCATTTCAGGTGGCTGTCAGCTCTGTGGCACCAAATGGCTTAGGGAACTGAGGCCAACTGTGAATTCTGATCTCACCATAGTTAGACACGATGAAGTGTTTCTAATCAGTATAAGCTTACAGTAGCAGCAACATCTACGGGGCATGGATGCTAGACAGCACCCTAAGCATTTTGTATTTCTGTAGTAGATACTTTTAATGATCATCTCATTTTTTCCAAATTTCTTTTATTCAGATATAACTCACATAGCACAAAATGCACCATTTAAAGCGCCTAACTCAGTAGCGTTTAGGGTGTTTATGATGCCATGCAGCCACTGTCTAATTCCAGAACACTTACGTCACTCCAAGTGGAAACTATTGGCAGTCACTCCCAGTTCCTCCCTGTCCTTATCCCAGGTAGCCAGTAATCTACTGTCATTATGGTTCGTCTCTCGGGTGTGGTGGCGCATGCCTGCAAGCCCAGCACTCGGGAGGCTGAAGCAGGAGGATTGTTTCAAGTAAGAGCCCAGCCTGGGCTACAAAGTGAGCTCAGGCATAGCGAAACCTTGTCTCAAAAAGACAAAAAAAAAAAAAAAAAAAAAAAGTGAGGGGAATTATGGGTCTACCTGTTCTGGATATTTTTTGTGAACAGAGTTGTGTAGTCTGTGGCCTCTGTGGCTACTTCCTGCCCTTGGCATGGTATCTTTGAGGGCTGCCCATATGGAAGCCTGCGTCACTGCTTGCTTCCTTCCTGTGTCTGCTGTGGCTGGATGGGCTGGTAGGGGCCAAAACTCAAGCTGAGGCTTGGTTTCCAGGGGAACCCCGTTGAGAAGGGTGGGGACTTTAAGAAGCATTCGGACTGTGGGATTAGTATGGTTACCTTGAGGGTGGCATAGTTACCTGGAGAGCAGGTTGTCACAGCAAGTGTGACTTCCTCAGCTTCCCCGCTTCATCATGTGATCTACACAAGGCTGCTTGCTCTGCTGCTTTCCACCAGGAGGCTCTGGCCAGAAGCTAGCGAATCCCACAGAAGCTAAGTGAACACCAGCATCCTTGTCGTAGAATTCTGGAGCCACGAAGCAAAACATGACTTCTCTTTGTAAACTACCCCACCTCCACTGCGGATTAAGACAGTGAGCCAGTAATATTCTATTGCATGACTGTACCACGCCCTGTTTACCACGTTATTAGCTGAGGGACAGTCAGGTGCTTCCACCTTTTGGCTGTTGGGAATTTTGCTGTAAGGCATTGTCCCAGTTTTGAGGGTGCAGGTGTCATTCCCAACTTACCCTGCCAGGCCCTGATCCGTAGACTGAGAGACCATGGAATCAGTGGGCTTCTCTTCCTGCTTTTAAGAATACACACTGGGAAAGGGCAGTGTTTTGGTGACCAACGAGATGCTGCCAGTCCTGCCTCCCCTCCTGAAAGCAGAGCGGTGCCATGACAACCCAGCTCCCCTGGCTGCACCCCTGGCCAGCCGGTTGCCATTCCTAAACGGGGTCCACAGCCCAGAGTTCTGTGCACCCTGCTCGTCTCGGTTGTCGAATGAAGACCCAGCCACCGAGGGCCTCATGTCCCATGTCTCCACAGTGACCATCTTTCAGATCACAAATGGGGGGCTATAACCCAAGGAATTAACTGTACTGGGGGAGGTGGGTCTGGCTTGTTTAAATTTAGGACCATTGTGAGGTAATTCTGGGAGTTTCAGAACGCGTTTGAGGATTACCTTTGATGTAACAGGATACGCCCACCCTGGGAGCTCAGGGTCAATGGATGGGATGTGCTGGCTTGGTTGCTCGGAAAGTGACTCTGAGGTGGGGATGTGCAGGCAGGGGGTTTGGTGGGGAGTATTGCTATGACCTGTGTGAAGACTGATGGCTGCGAGCCTGGGCAGAGCAGGCGTTGACCTGCCCTCGGGGCTTCCAGGGTCTCACAGATCTTAGGCAGGCTGGCCCTTGGCGATGTCCCAGCTGAGTAAGGAGCCAGGTTCTCTGCACCGTTGGTGTCAGTGTCAGAGCAGGCCTCTGGCGGGGTAAGACACCTTTCCTCCAGGGAGCGGGCCTAGCTGTGAGCCACCTGCCACCAACGCTCCTGGCAGCTGGGCCACGAGTGAGCATCCCTGAGGCTGTGTCCCGTGTCTTGGACAGGTGCTGTGTGGGAGTGCTTTGGGGACAGAGCTGGGGCAGGTAGAACCCAGCCTGGGATGCAGCTTCACAGACCGGAAGCAGCATCTTCACTGTGCCTTGAATAATGGCACATCCAGCCTGTACCTCCACCTGTGACCCAAGAACGGCTCATCCCGGGGCCTCAAGGGCTCCCCAGTGCTGCACATCCTGGACCAGTCAGCCCTGCCCTTCCTGCCGCCTGCCCCTCCACGCACGGCCCCGCTGTCCCAGTCGTCCTCAGGACTCCCCATGCTCCCCACCCCTCACCAAGCCCTGCGCCCTCACCTGGAAATTCCACCTGGCTCAGGCCACAACCCTCTTGCCAGAGCCCCAGCAGCTTCTTGGCCACCTCATCCTGCCACCACAGGGCACCATGTGGACCTGTGGCCTGTGGCCTGTGGCCTGCCACAGCCACGTGATTAGGTCGCCCGCAGGCTTCCCACTCTCTGCCCCTTTGTCACCCTGGTGGCAGCCCCACTGTCCCTCTGTTCCATGTGCTCTTGCTTACCCATGGCTTGGCACATGCATCCTCAGATTACCCTGCTCATCCCTCTCCGTCACCAGCAGGGAAATTCTCTAGCCCCTCGGCAGGGTCAGATCTCATCTCCGTTTTCAAGCCACCCATGGCCCTCGCTCCATCCCCTAGTGCTGACATTGTGCGTTTGGTGAGGGTTTTGTTTAAAATCTGCCTTCCTTACTAGCCTGCCAGCTCCACAAGGCAGCAAGCGTGTCCTGGCTTGGAGGGGAGGTGCTCGGTGACTACAGAGATGGTAGGGCAGGGAGGGTAGATGCCAGGGACAGGAATGAAGTCCCAGATGGTGGGGGGCTGGGGGGATCCGCACGCCCTGTCCCTTTACATTCCTTACATGCTTTTGCGTGGGGAGTGATGGCCTCGGCATGTGAGCTGACATCCAGGTCTCCGCCCCAGATCCTCACTGTGCTGCCCCAGGCTGGAGAGTAAGTTCTCTGCACCCACTGCTGGGCAGCCTTGCCCTCAGCAGGCAGGAGGTCAGGGCTGGTGCCTCCGGCTGCCCTGCAGTCAGCCACCGTGCCCTGACCACTGTCCCTCCCAGCCCCGAGACGGACGCCAGGGCTCCTGGAGCTGTGGTTCTGGTTTTGCACACGCCCTTGCTTTCCTGCTGGCCCTTTGACAACCCACCTTCCGTGAGCTCCTTCACAGTTCAGTGCTGCAGGAAGGTCACGCAGCCCAGCAGGGCAAGGCCGGGCTCCCGGCCCACAGCGGCCGGCACAGGTGCCCCTCTTCATGGCATTGGGGAAGTCAGCTTTGTATTTCCTTCTTCTCAGTTCTGCATGGACACGGACCTGCCCTGCGCCCTTCTTTTCCACGCGTGCAGCAGCACGTGTTCCTTGTTTGTGCCGGGAACGGTGGGCAGGAGGGCACCGTCTTCTCCCTCTGGCCCCTGCCCTTGCGGGTTTGGCATTTTGAGGGGGAGGCCAGCTCACAGGGCAACAGCTGGGGTGGAAGGCTTGGCTTCGCCAGGGGCTGAGTGACCTTGGGATGGGTGGGGGTGGGGGTGGCAAACAAGTGAGTGGGGGCGCAGGCAAGGGCCAGTGACCTTATCTCTGCCCCCTCCCCTTAGCCTGTGCCCACCTACAGAAACACAGGAATGTCCGTGGGGTAAATGGATCTGGTGGCATCTCTTTAGGCAGCTCTGCTGGGCTGGTGGCATGAAGTCCTGCCCTGTGAGCTGTGCCCGGGGTGGGAAGTTCATTCCCATGGAAGGGAAGGGTTGCTCATGCAGACAGATGCAAGGACAGGTCCACTGTGGCTGCCTCCCTCTGTCCATCAGGTCGTGGGCCAGTATAGCAGGACTGAGGGGCTCTGACGGGGAGATGCCACCATGTTAAAGCAGTCTCACTAGTAATGGTGCCCCCTCATCCGCCTTAACCTCAGAGGCTGTGTGTGCCACAGGCCCGCGTCCTTGCTCCATAGCCCTCCTCCGGAGGGGCAGCATTAGCCTCCCAGCTTCTGGGTCATCCTCACATCAAGCTGGAGTCCTCCCGCGGTGTGCGGGGAGCCGCCTGTCCTGGTCCTCTCCTCACACCCCCTGTTGTCTGCCCTGTTCCAGCTACCCTGGCGCCGAGCTCTCGCGCACGCGTTCTGAGCACATTCCACCTCCCGTAAGCCCCTGCGCGTCCTGCCGTCCAGGCGCCCCCTTTGTTCGCACACTTTTAGGGGTCACCTCCGTCCTGGCTTTCTGGCCTGCGCTTGAATGACATCTCACCAGACTCCTTCTCGTCCCCCTGGCAAAAACAGCCCTTCCCTCCTCCCACTCCCTCTGCCCACCTCTGCCACCCTGCTCTGTATTTGATCCTCTTAAAGTCACCTTTCTCCTTTCACTAGACCTGAACTCACCTGTGCTCCCTGTTCTGTCCCCAGAACCGTAGATCAATGCCTTGCCAGGTAGCTGTTCAATAAATACTTAACGACTGTGTGTCAAGTGATGTCAGCACCCCCATCTCATGGGGCTGTGCCCACGTGCGGATCCCAGGGTGCGGACTGTGTGCCTCCGCTTCCTGGTGGGTGACACATCAACGTTTTCTTATTGTAGTGTGTCTGTGTTTATGTCTGCAGTTACCTTCTGTTTATGGCAAGCGCTAATGATTTTCCATTTATAGCATTAATCCAAAATTCCCTTTTTAAAGTAAGCCCATTCATGATTTTATAAGTCTGCAATTGTCAGCCTAGATGATCATTTTGTTGTTGTTGTTGTTACCGGGAATTGAACTCAGGACCTCATGCTTTCTGGGCTGGTGCTGTGCCGCTGAGCTATATCCCTGGCAGCTAGAAAATAATTTATAATATGCATTGCAGTGTTGTAAGAAAATTTTTTCTGAGAATAAGAATCACTAATTACTTTCTATTAGATATATATCGAAAGTGATTCCTTAGATAGCTAGGAGAGAAAATAATTCATAAAATACAACATAGTATGGCCTGGAGTTCTGGAGAAAGTCCTAGGTTCTGGATCTGCATGGGTAATCTATTAACTCTAAAGCTGAGGATAAAATCTCAAGGTATTTTTTTGGCAGCAGGAAGTAGTGGTACGCAGAAGGAAGGGTGATCATCATGTAAGTCTAAGATATTTGAAAAATAACTCAAACTCTCCCTTAGCATGTAGTATGTTGCTGGCAGTTTACCAGCCCCAACGGCCCCAGGCGGTAGAAACCCAAACCTGTGCTGCAGTGTTTGGTTTCCTTCCGCCTCTAGGGGGCAGTCTCAGCCACTGCTTTAGGTCCTGATTGCTTGATTTCTCCTTGCAGTGCAGGCACATTGAATGCGGCGTTTGTTTTTCCTCTTTTGAGGCTGGCAGCATGTCGGATAGGTTAGCAAATGTCACGAGAAGCTGGTTCACAACTGTCCTTTTGCACCAACTCACAGGCACAAAGGACAGCACACAGCGCTGGGGTGTAGCAGAATCGCTGGGGAAACAGGAGCTGCGTGTGGTTAGGTTTTAAAGGTAGAGTCAGTTTCATTCTGTCCAGTATATTTGGGCCATCTTTCACTGGGGGCCCAGGGATGTTAAGAACGCTCATTGTCATGGGGCCGAGGTGGTCATTCAGCAGTAGAGTGCTTGCCCCTCGGGTGGGAGGCCCCGGGTTTCATCCCCAGCACTGCCAAAACAAAACAAAACAGCATTCAAGTATCATTTAATCCTCTCCTAATGCTCCTCGAAGCCTCAGCTGAGCCCTAGCTCTTGCATAGTTCTACCCCAAACTCAGGCATAAATCACACACACACACACACACACACACACACACACACACGCACACGCACACGCACGCACGCTTTAAATTGGTTTGAATAAAGAAATGAGTGTATTAGCTCATGTGAAGCCCAAGATAGGGCCAGTGTGTCTGACACGGGTGTTAACCATGGTTAAAGGATCTGACTTCTCGTTGCTCCATCTTCCACCGCCCTTAATTCTGGGGTCCCTGTGTCGATGACATTCTTGGGAAGATTTCCACATGGAATTCCCAAGGATGGTCACATTGATGAAGTCAAAAAGGTGATCCAAAGATTACTTTTTCCTGTGTGTGTGAAAAAATGACCTCTTCCTTTTTTCCCCAGTAGCACAGAGGCTCCTATGAGCTTATACAGTAGCAGGGGAGGAGAGATAGGGACTTTTCTAGGAGACTCAACCAAGCGCTGTTCTGAGGCTGTTCATCTAGCTTGGGACACATTCTTCGCTCTGCTCTGTCGCTTGATGACGTGCCCCAGCCCTTGTAACACATGAATGTTATTTCCACCTCCAGCAGATGAACGAGAGTTGGGGGGGGTGGCCAAAGGAGAATCCGTGTAAGCAGAAGGGAAGGAACGGCTGTCTGCTGCATCCACTTAAGAGATACCATGGCCCTCCAGCAACCTGCTTCAGCTTGCAAAGTCTTGGTTTCCCCCTTTATGAAATGGGGATAATGATCCGAGAACCTAGAATTATCACAGAAATTAAGTGAGCATCCACAGGGAGTATAACACACATCAGTTAAGGCAGCCTGAAGTGCTGGGTCCTGGAGCCAGGAGCCTCAGCTTGTCATTCATAAACTGTCCTTCACTTACCGTGCGGAGCTAGGGAGACTGTGGAGGGTGGGTGTCTCAGCTGTGTCCTGTGGACACACTCGTTATTAACCGGTTCTGAGAGATCACTGTTCTCTGCGGAGACCTGGCGCCTGCAGTTAGGGCCCTACCTTCTCCAGCCCTGGCACCCACACTCCTCCCAGCTGCTCATTAATGCAGCGCAGGCTTTGGCACTTACTAAATCAGCCATGTTTTGGAGAATTCCAGGATTCTGGCCTCAGAGGAGCACATGATCCCCTGAAATAAGGACCGTGTCAAGCATCTTTAAGTGTAAGTGATTCTTGGTGTTTTATTCCAGTAGGCCCCTCTCTCTCCCCGAGAGAATTCATAGATGGCCATTAAGGAAATTCTGCATCTTCCCTGGGGCCAGCACTGGGCTGCAGATGACGAAGACAGCAGTAACCAGACTTGGTCTCCAAGTCACATCTAAATCTCTTTGCTGCATGTGGCTTACACCTCCGTGGCACCTGTCCCCGGCCAAAGCCAGCCTCTGGCTAGCCCATGAACAGTTCATGGGTTCCAGACCTGCAGACCTTTACGCATGCTGGTCCTGCTGCCTAGAGTGCCCTTCCCTTTCCTTGTTGCCCAGGTAGCATTTCCACTTTAAAATTGTAGCGCAGATGTCCCCTCGTGCTGCCATTCACTCAGCCAGTGTGCATGGAGGGCTGTGTTTTAATGCCAGGCTCTGTCCTGGGGTTTTGGAAGACACAATGAAGAAGACAGACGAAGCTCTCTGCTTTCCTGGAATTTTCACCGTAGTGTAAAGTCCTCCCAACAAATAAAGGGCATAATAAATAAGATAAACGAGACACAGAGTTAGTGGGGCATGGGGAGCGTGTGGGGGTGTTTGTACATGGCTCGCAGGTTTGCAAAAGGCAGTCAGCGAGCCCCTCGCTGCAAAAGGAAGAGCTGAACTGAGCCTGGGAGGAAGTGAGGAATCTGGGCGTATTCCTGGGAGAAGGGCGTCCGGGTGGAAGGAGTGGTGGATCAGAGGCCTTGAGGAGGGAATGGCTCAGGGCTGAGCATGCTGGAGTGAGGCGGGGGAGGATGGGGCAGGCAGGTCGGGGAGGGGAGTGGAGCTCCCTGGTGCAGGGGCTCATGGCTGGCGGGGGCGGGGGGGGCCTCATCTGGACTCTCAATGGGACAGGAGCGCACAGGAGGCCCTGAGCAGGGGAACGCGATGGTTCTTTTCTTTCAGATTACCTGGATGCAGCAGAATAGACCACAGGGGCAGAGGCAGAAACAGAACAGTTAGGGGCCCGGGACCAACGTGGGAGAGGAAGTAGGGGCGAAGTGATCCGACGCAGGACGCAGCATCCGTGATCTGAGGGTTCACTTCTTGTGTTCGTTAACTACAGTCAACTGCAGTCCGGAAGTATTAAATGAAAAAGTCTGGAAATAAATAGCAAATTTTAAATTGCATGGCATTCCGAGCGGCGTGATGAAATTCACACCCTTCGACTCCACCCTGCTTGGGTGTGAATCATCCCTTCATCCAGTGATACCCATACACGTACACCACCTGCCCGTTAGGGACAGGGAAGCCCTCTCCGTTATCTCATCCACTCCTGGTTTCACACCTACCCACGTATATTGTGCGCTTGTCTGGGTATAGCCTTTATTTTACTGAATAAAGGCCAATGCACAAGAGTTGTGATGGTGGCAGTCCGGGTATGACAGAGAGACGATGTAAGGTACTGTCTGTGTGAGGTCTGCGCTGCTCAGGAATCCAGGCATCTGCTGGGGATCTGGAGTGCGCCCCCTGTGGGCAGGGAAGGCTATTGCAAACGGTAGTTTGAAAGTGGAGCCCTTGTGCATTATAGAGGTGGAGCTGGGGAAGGGGTGGGGCTTTGAAAGTGATGCCAAGAGGCAGGCCTGGCCCCGCCCTCGGAGGCCTTCTTGGCCCCATACAGACCCTTTGGGAGCCAATGAAAATTATCAACTTTCTTCCAAGCATTGTGCACTCAGACCGCCCCCACCCCAGGGGGTCCTGGCCAGGGCGTGGCTCCTGGAGCAGTAGAGCTCTCAGCCATGAGGTCCCCACGCAGGCTGTTCATGTCTGAACACACACGGGGCCCGAGTTTTCCTTAAACCTGGATGGCTGATGTCCAGGAGCCGGCTACACAGTGAACATGGGATAAATTCGGCAGAGGCTGTGAGGATAAACTCAGCCCCCTGCAGGGTTTGCCTCCCCTGTTAGCTGGCATCAAGTGTTTGTACTTCATTTCATAATCAGAGAAATAAACCTGCACAAGATGAAGTGTGCCGTCCCGGGGAGAGGCGGGCCAGGGTCTGCCCAGGACTGTGGTGATGAGTGAGGCGTAAAGACGGTGTGAATAGTGCCCAGCACACAGGAAATGCTTGGTCGCCCCTAGCAACTGTCAGGAGCTCGACAGCAGTGAAGGTACCCGGAGCCTGGAACACCGGGCTCCCCTGTGGGGTTCCTTCTTCCCCATCCCTCAGGTCTGCCCTCAGGAATTTATAATCTTGGGGAATCAAGAAGAATAAGAAAGAAAAGAACCCTAACTCTGTTCTCCTTTTTGTCCTAATTAACCCTTATAATATCCCTATCAGGTAGCTACATTGCTAAATTATGCAGGCTGGGCTTAAATTTATAATCCTCTTGCCTCAGCCTACCAGAGTACTGAGATTATAGGTCTGTGTCACCAGGCCTAGTATTTAATAGCCCCCCCACACACTTTTTTTGAGATAGGGTCTTGCTATTTAGTTCAGGCTGACCTTGAACTCACTATGTATCCCATGCTGGCCTTGAACTCATGGCAATCCTCCTGCTTCAGCCTCCCAAGTGCTGAGATCACAGGCATGCACCACTTTGCCCAGCCACTACCCCCTTTTTACAGATGAGAAAACAGCTCTGCGGAGGTAAATAGAGTTTAGGGCTCACTCCCAAGTCTCCAAATTCCCAAATAATTCATGAGCAATATATGTAGTTAAGTGCTAACAACTTAGCCCTTAATTATATACTGTTTTGCAGTGTATTGTATATAATTTAATACTAATTGCAGGGTTTCAGAATGAACTGGAGGGATGGGGGTGAGTGTGGCAAGGGAAGGCTTCATGGAGATTCTGGGACTGAGCTGGGCCTTGGAGAATCTTGAAGTGGAGGCTGGAGGGGTGGGGAGGTAGATTTCTGGAAAAGAGAATAGAATGTTTAAGAGATGGGGTTAGGAGTAAGCATCAGGACTGTGAGATGGGCCAGGACAGTGTTATTTCACTAATGCAGTTCTGTAAGTGTCCCCGTCCCTAGTGACCACTGAGAACTTTGTAAGTGCTAGGTGCTCTGCTAAGTCCTTTCAACTGTTGTTGCACTCAGTCTGCAGTTAACCTTGTCTTAGCCTGTTTTCTGCTCCTATAACAGAGTGCCTGAGACTGGGTAATTTATAAAGAAAAAAAGTTTCGTATGGTTCTGGAGGCTGGGAAGTCCCAGGACATAGAGCAGCTTCTGACAAGGAACACCGAAACGCCGTGGAGAGCAGAAAGGCCAGCGAGCACACGCAAAAGAGGGACAAAACAGGAGGGCAGCCACAATTTATATCAGCCCATGGTTGTGGCAACTCATCCAGTCTGGTGAGAATGAGAACTCATTTGTTCCCGCAAGAATTAGCCTGGTCTCTTGAGAGCCACGTTAATCTCTTCCTGAAGGGGGAGCCCTAGTGACCTAAACGCCTCCTACGTGTATTCCTCCCTTAAACATCCCGCTGCCTCTCAGCACTTGCACTGCCTCTATTTTACAGCTAAACTAAGTGATTGTGTTATGACTTGGAGCCAGGCCTGGATTCCAGATCCTCCTCATTGCCCTGCTCAAGTTCAGAGATGACGTGACCGGAGGTGATGGTATCATGAACTGTGGGAGGAAGATTGGCCAGTCTAGGGCCCTGCTCCTCAAGGGGGTTCCCCGGGCATTCCTTGGGAATCAGAGATGCACCCTTGAGGCCTCCCCAGACTGACTTGCCAGAATTTGCATTTCGCTGCACTTGCAGGATGACTTGTGAGCACATCAGTGTTTGGGAAGTGGGAGGCTGCATGGAGTGAATCCAGCTGGATGACTTTGTCTTCAGGCCTTTCTGGGGACATCTCCCTCCTGGCAGGGGAGGGTGGTTATGTTTTTCTGGAGACTCTGAGTGAAAGCCCAAGACAAGCCATATGTGGTGGCCCATGCCTGTAATCCCAGAGCTCGGGTGCCTGAACCACAAGGATTGCTGTGAATTTGAGGCCAGCCTGGGCTACACAAGTGAGTTCAAGGCCAGTCTGGACTACATAGGGAGGCCTTGTCTCAAAAACCCAAACAAAAAGAAAGCCCAAGACAGCCCAGCACAAACTTAGATCTCTTTGAAGTCCATATTTCTTCTAAAAATGCCATCAAATGTTTCACTCCATGCCATAATCTACCAGCGCTCATTTTAATATTTTGGAATGGTTGTGTAAATTGCCATGGAGTCGTATCCGTGTTCCAGGGTGATGCCTGGGATGAATCTCCTTGTATCTTAAATGGGGTAATAATAACCACTTCGAGAGCTGCTGTGAAGATCAAAGGAGAATAATGCACCTGGAAGTGCTATGTAAGTTGTTCACAGAATACATGTTGTTATTCTAGAAGGAACTAAGGATCGCCCTCCCACTGCCACTCTTGAGCCAGGGTCCTGCAAACCCGCTTTCCCGCGGGAGCATCTCATGCTTTTCCCACACTCCCAGGGAGGCAAGGCTTCATCCCAGGGTATCTCAGGAAGCCAGGGAAGTAGGAGAATCGCCATAGCTATTGCTAGTTTGTTTTTAAAATGTTTTTATAGTTTCATAATATCACCCTTTCTTATCATTGCTCACATCCAGATTGGCCAAATTATTTTTTGTTTTTGGATTAACCAAACTAGCCAGCAAAAACTCCAGTAAAACTCAGAGGTTTCAGGGCTGCAGGGTGTAACTCAGTGATAGGCTTGTTTAGCATGTGCAGGGACCCAGGTTCCCACCGCAGCACTGCGAAAACAATGGGCAGAGAGACAGTGACCATCCACAGATGAGAGCGAAGGGGGAAGGACAGCCAGAGAAGGCACAGGCAGAAAGCCACGCAGGAAGGGGCTCAGCACTGCAGAGCCCAGGAGGAGCACAGAGGGAGGGGTGGGAGGGGGCCTGAGCAACTGACAAGGATGAGAGAGAGCAGTTCACGGATGCTCCTTGGTTTACAGTGGGCGCACACCGCAGTAAACCTATCTGAGGTTGAAAACACTGTAAGGTGAAAATGCATTAATACATCCAATCTACCTTACCTGCAGGCAGCCTTACCTCCCATAGGCATGCTCAGAGCACTTACATTACCCCATAGTTGGGCAAAGTCTAACACGGCCTATTTCATACTGAAGTGTTGACTAGCCCATGGAACTCATTGACTATGGAGCTAGAAGTGAAAATCAGGATGATTGCATTGTCAAGTTGGACTATCATGACCTGGAGACCATTTGTATTCGGTGAAAGTGACCCTGGGCCACCTTGGGTAGGGTTGTGGTAGCATAATAGGGTTAAAACCAGATATGGAGAAATTAGGAAAAGAACAATGGAGATTCTTTTTCTTGTTTTCTTGTCTCCACGATGATCATTAGGATTTCCCTACCAGTTGCGTTTCTCTTACATAAGTCCTGGTTGCCATGTGAGATGATCTCCGGGTCTTGCTCTAACTCTGCACAGTGCTGAGCTGATCATGTATCTTTAACCCGTGCTTTGGCAAACAGTTATTTAAGAAATAGCACATTGCAAAGTATCATTTACAGCATGATCTCACCCTTGTTTAAAAGAACAAAGGTCTATCTGTGTGTAGATCTGTGTGGGGGTATACTATGAATATGGGGAAACATAAACGAGGTTGTTTGTGGAGAGGTTTTATTGGTATATACATGTCACTTTAAACATGTGTAGTTTACACATCCCACCAGAAAGCTGTAATAAATTGAAAAAGGAGTTCTTTCTGATGGTGTGTTACTTGGAATTTATTTGGCTGTAGAGGACAGAACCTCAGCTGAGGCTTCTAAAGCAGCAAATGAATTTTCCAGAGACTTCTTCAGGCACGAATGGCTCCAGAGACTCAATGATGTCACGAGGAACCTGTGTCATGTTTCCCTCCGTCTCTCCCTCTCTCGCTTTCTGTATTGGCGCTTGAACCCAGGGAGCACTGAACTACATCCTCTTTTTCTTCTGAGACAAAATCTTGCTAAGTTGCCCAGCCTGGCCTCGAACTTGAGACCCTTCTGCCTCCACCTCCTGACTACCTGGGATTACAGGTGTGCACCATGGCACCTGGCTCTGCTGTCTTTTATATTGGTTTTATTCACAGATCCAAGCCTGTGTCTCATCTGCTCAGCACCCCACAGAAAAGAAAGCAGGCTTCTCCCTCCAGAGTATCAGCAAGTCTCAGGGTTGCCAGGTCATGGTCACCCCTAAGCCAGGTACTCACGGTGGCTGAGGAAGCACCATGTACGGATGAGGCTGAGTGATCTAAGAGGAGCCCACAGGAGCACTGAGGGGCAATCTAAGGAACTGAAAGAGCCACCGAGTGGTTTCTGGGTGGAAATGCAAATGACTCTTGCACAAAAGGAGGCACAGAGTCACCAGTGGCAGCCCACAGGGACCTGCCCTTTCAGGGCCACATGTGTCTGTAGTGACTGCGTTGTTGACAAGCTTACATTCCCCCCACAATGGCAAGGACAACGGGAGATCCTTTCTGAAACAGCTGACTTGGGTTGCATCTAGTTACGACAGTTGAAATAACAATTAATGAGTACTGAGAAAACAGATCTTGCTGGGCATCACAGCGCATACGTGTAATCCCAGCAGTCAGGTTTCTAGACATAAGGATCACAGGTTCGAGGTCAACCTAGCTCCAAATCAGCCTGGGCTATATGTGAAGATCCTCTCAAAACCAAAACAACCAAAGACAGACAAATACAGACAGAGAGAGAGAGAGAGGTCTTAAAGGCCCAACTCTTGTCTGAGCCCTGGATTCTATAGGACCTAGGAAGAGTGAACAGCAGCAAGGCTGGGAAGCTCAACTTCGTTGGTAGATGATTAAAGTTGCTGTGTCTGAAGCCCACTGGGCCATCAGGCAGTCTCTGGGGCTCAGGGTTGCCAGAGTAATGTATCCAGGGAGCTAGGCCTTGTCAAGGCTGGCCTCTGCCTCTCAGCCTCCTGCGCTGGCGTGTGCAGCGCCTGGCTCTCAGTGAAGGCTTCCCTGCATTCCGCTATCACAGCGCTCTGTTTCTTCATTTCAGGGTTACACTAAGGACATGGTGACAGACTTTGATGAGAAACATGATGAGTATTTAATATTGCTTCAGCAGAGGAACCGGTAAGACGAAGCCGTCCAACGGCAGCCCTTGTTATTAGCCAAATAAAAATCTATTTAGATTTATTAGCAACAGGCAGGCCCTGTTTGCATGGAAATGGGATGCGAAGGCCCCTCCACTCAGAGGCCTGGAATATTTACCTGCAATCTCAGCTCCTGGTTCCCCACTCACTGGTTTAACCGCATCTTTGGATGGAGCTGTAGCAGGCTCTTCTGAGTGGTCGTGCCACCGCTTGCCTCCCTGATTCTGTTCTGGGAGAAAGTGGAATTGCCAGAAGAAGGAATTTGGGAGGGCTTCTGCAGCAGTCACCTGCATAACCCCAGCCTGTAATTTCAGCAGCTTTGACAGTCCCTGGGAATCTGAACCTACAGTCATGTCATATTATGTAAAGTTGGAGTTGTTTTACATTTGTGTTTGAAGTTGGAGTATGTGTCACTTAAAGTTAAATTAGGGCTGATTTTAAGTTAGTGCTGGTTCTAAACAAGCCTGCAATAGGTAGAATGTTTAGTGATCAAGGTCAGAGCAGCCTGGGTGGTTTGAAAGGGGTGAGGAGGCCTTAGTTCCTCTACATGGCTGAGGACTTCATTTCCGGTTCACAGGGTTTGTCTTGAGCCCTCGAACCTCAGCTAGGTTTGCAAACTCAAAGCCTAAGAGGGGCCCCAGAGTGAGCGACAGTGACACGGCAGAGGCTGTGGGCTAGAGCTCTCCTAGCCACGCTGCTGAGTTTGTACCACTTGTTTGTGGGAACACAGACCCCCAGGGTCTGGCTCCTCTGATTTACCAGAGAGGCTAGAAATCTGGGTACATGTTGTAAAATCTCCAGAGTTCTAAAATGTTGGTAATGAGCTCCAGTTAAAGCACAAGCCAAACAGAAGAATGGTGCAGACCCACGAAATAGCTGCGGCAGGAGGAGGAAGGTGGCGCTAACTGTACCTTTGTGCTATGGGAGGGGGTGTGGGGCCTCACTGGAAAGAGTCCTCCAGGGCATCATCCTGAATGTGGATTGAGCCCTCCACTGACTGGCTGGGCTAGGAGGCATGTCAGTAGGGGCCCTGGTAGCACTCTGTGGGACATATTTCTGTGGTACGGGGTAGTCCTGTGCAGTGTAGTTTAGCACCCCTGCCCACTGGCCCATAATAGAGTTCTATCCATCAAGACCCCCCCACCCCCTATATCCATGGCAACAACATCTGCCCACATTTCCGAACACCCACTAGGGAGGTGGCACCGCTCTGGCCAGAGGACTTCTAAGTAGCCACTCCGGGACCAGCCAGAGGGCTGGACAGTGTTGTCAGCACCCAGCTGCTCAGCGCTGCTCCCGTTGTACCCCAGTGGCAGCCTCAAGCCCGGCACGGCGAGCATGTGCTGATGGGACCGCGGTAGGCTTTTATCATCGTCACTACCATGGAGCAGGATGTTTTTCTTCCATTTCTGGCAGGCTGGAAGGTGCCACTGAACACCTGGGTGATGGTTTAATCATCTCAACGTGACTTGTCTGGGGAGAGAGTGTCATAGTTCCTCATGAGCAGACTGTTTCTCATTAATCGCGGGATCAGTAAGTGTGCAGTCAATAAGGTCCTGGCTGATAGCATAGATGAGAGTTTCCAGAGACGAGGTTGCAGCACAAACACAATTAAAAATATATCAAAACTGAGTTGCCATAAAATTGGGGGGGTGCAGGTTCATTTTTTTTTTTTTTTTTACTGAGAGAGAGCTGTCTTAATGGCAGAAAGTTAGAAAGTAGAGTGGGAAAGAGCTACCTCTGCAGGGAGAACTGGAAAGTGAGGCATGTCCATAAGCCCTGGCCAGCTGAGCCTCAGCTACCACTGCCCAGCTACCACTGCTCAGTTTATCTGCACACCACCCAGCCAAGCAGAGGGAGTGACTGTACCCATTCTACAGATGAAGAAGTGAACACACAGAAGAGTGACCAGCATGCCCAGGGTGTGTCAAATCAAGAAGCAGTAGAGCTGGGTTGTACTTTATATTTTGTTTGATGTTTTCATAAATAAAGTGAAAGGAGCCGTCCAGGGTTGCCAATGGCCCTAAGTTTACTAAGATGGAATTTGGTGGGAGGGAACTGTAATTTACTTGAAAGCTTAGTTATATAACCGGGTAGAAACCAGTCTGTGAGCATTAATACCAGGCCTGGAGCGGGTGCAACCCAGGCAGCTTAGCTGAGTTGCCTGTAACCTGAGAAGAGCATGTGTGATCACCAGGGGGTTCTTTGCAGAGATCTGCCTGAGCACAGCTGCCCCTAAGAGGCGGGGTGGTATTATTCTTCTGTTCATCCAGCAGGATTTCACTGGGTCCCTTCCAAGGGCCTGGCATTATGCTCATACAAAGGAAAACATTGCAGTGAGGAAGACAGGCTGCATTAGTGTCATGTCCTTTGGTTGTGAGGGGCAAAACCCAGGTGAAGTAGATTTGTGCAACTGGGACGCTTGCTCGCTCATGAAATGAAGATGTCCGGCGTGATACCTGGCTTTCGGCGCAGCTGAAACCAGGGGCTTACGTTTTGTCATCAGAGTCATTCATTCTCTGTCTCTCATCTCTTTTCCCCATATGGGCGTCATTCTCTCCCGTGGTTACTTGCCTCACTGTGGCGGAGACGGCCAGCGGAAGCCCTGTTCATGTCTTTCTCCGAGAAGAGCATTTCTTTCCTAGTACTTGTAGCACGTGTCTGAGGGCTCCTGTTGGCCGGGCTTGAGCTCTGTTCCTGTCTGGAACCAGTCCTTCCCCATGTCTGATGGGGGCCACGGCGCTTGGCCACACCCTAGACTGGACAGTGCAGGCAGTCTTCATCCAGCCGCACGGAGTAAGAGGGGTGCTGTTCCCCAAGGAAACGCAAGGAGCTATTTGGGGGTGGGGGGGCGGCTGGGTACGATAAACGGCAGGTGTCCATCACACAGTCTGGGGCCTTGAGGAACTCCCTGGGTGGAAACTGCTTATACCAGCTCCAGGAGGAGCAGAACTCTGCCCTGTGCCCTGGGAGTGGGCAGAAACGGGGAGGACACATCCCTGCTTCCCCCTGCGGCTCATGCTTGCAGACTCTCAGCCATTCTGGTCACCCAGCCTCACACATGTGTAATCACGCCCAATAAGACTGGTGCCGGGGCCGGCAGAGTGATCAAACAGCTGCATGATGGGAACCGGCTGCAGGGATCAGGGGCCGTGTCTGTAGAGCTGGTGCAGGGAGGGGCTGCGGCAGCCCCCCACAGAGGGTGAGCACCGAGCGTACACCAGATGCAAGAGTCCAGCAATAACGTTGTCCACTTGGTCCTTGAGAAAGGTCACTTGAGGAAAACGTATAAGAAAACAGGCCCATGAGGTGGGTAAGGCGACCCCACCCCCTTGAAAGGAAGAGTCAGGCAGAAAGAAGGAAGGCTGGGACGCGTTACGGGGGCCTCGCCTGTGCCAGTGTTGTGGCTGGTGCTTTGCCTGTGGCGTTTTGTCCCCATGGTAGCTAGTGCAGATGCAGGCATTCTTGCTGTCTTTCCGTAGAAGAGGGAACAGGCTCCCAGGGCCAGGGGCCTGCCCAGGGTCATATGCTAGGGAAATAGCAGAGCCCCCAGCGTGAGCGCCACCCTCCACACGATGCTGCCGTGGCCTGCACAGCGCAGCTCCTGAGGGACAGTGTAAAGGACACCCACCAGACGCTGCAGCCTGTTCTGGGGTCACAGATGATGGGCATTTTGTGCCCTGCCCCTCCCTTCCCCTGCAAAGCGGGGCTCTGATGTGATACCACTGCCTCTCAGAAGCCCCAGCTTGCTCTGAGCGCCATTGGTTCAGAGCCCCTGGTGTGGGCCCCTGGGGAAACTGTACAAGGGGGTGGGTGGAGCACAGACCCAACTGAAGCCCCAGCCAGGCTGCTTTCCTGGTGCTCTAGTTGTGGGCAGGTTCATCTATAATACAGGCCAAAGGGACACTTAAACGCCGCACCCAACTGAAGGTGCAGTGAGACAAGGTACTCGAAGGTGCATGGCAAGCCTACCACCACGTCAGTGCTCACCATCCTCCGGCTCCTGCCTCCCTCTCTCCCTCTCTCCCTCCTTCACTCTCTCTCTCTCTCTCTCTCTCTCTCTCTCTGTGTGTGTGTGTGTGTGTGTGTGGTGTGTGTCTGTGTATAACACTGGGGACTGAATCCTGGGCCTTCACACTGAGCTATACCCACAGCCCTTTTATTTTTTATTTTGAAATAAAGTCTCAGTAAGTTATCCAGGCTGGCTTTGAACTCTAGGCCCTCCTGCCTCAGCCTCCCAGAGTGGTGAGATTACAGGCATGTGCTTCCATACCGAGCTGCCCCGGGTCATCTTTATGTCCTGGTCCCCCAGTCAGGTTCTCATCACCATTGAGTTTCTGCTTTGGTGCCCCATGAGGAGGAAAGAATGTACCCTAAGTATCGCAGCCCCTATGGTGCCAGGGCCCTAGATACACACTATGGGGTGCTCCGTGCCTCCACTTCCATCTGTGTGAGAGTGCCAGGCCAGCTGAGCCAGGGGTCCCCATGCAATTGAGACGGCAATGATGGCCACAACATGCTTCGGATAAATGATAGGTGTGAACATTAAGCGCTGTTCTCTGTGTCCTGGGGGCCACTTGTTCAGGAAGCAGGCACTGAGCGCCTCCTCCTTGTTGGCCACGCTGGACGTGCACCGCAGCCAGCCTGGCAGGCGCTTGTGCCCAGGTTCCGGAGAAGCGGGAGGAAGAAATGGATACCCACAGACCCATATCATAATATCAGTAGTGATCTGTGTCATGACCAGAGGGAACCAGGTAAGAGAATAGAGGCTGGCAGGGCAGGAGGTGGGCACAGGCTTGATTTCAGGCCGGGCAGGAGCTGAATCTGATTTATCTGGATCGTCTACCCCTAGGACAGCTTTTTATGCAAAGCAGGCTATCAATTTGTTTTAAAAGTCTTTTTCTCTGTTGCCACCTGAATGTTACTGATGTGCTCGGGGGAGTTCCTTTAGCAATTCCTTTCACAGTCTGAATAATTATCTCCTAATTTATCAGTTTCATAAATCCACATTTTCATATATCATCCTGCTTAAGTAGAGGCACATGTGCAGTGCCGGCCCTGGATCCCGGGTAACAGGATGCCATGGTGTGCACGGCACAGGAGGCAGGGCAGCCTCTGGGAGAGAGAGAAGCAGAGGCACCAAGCTCTGCCTGGCTGTTTACCTCCCCTCCCCGCCCCAGGCCACTCTCTCCGCAGAGATGTTGGCCCCTAGCGTCCTTCCATGATTTGCTCCCACAAGCACAGTGCTGTCCCTGTTTGGAAGTTGTCTCTTAGATACTTGTGTTTGCCTTCTGTTCTTACGTTGTTGCCCAACAATCAGGCATCTCCCAGGCTTCCAAGGCTGGCAAGAGATAAGCAGTCCATAATAAATGTTCCTGCCATGATTGTTCAAAAGATGGATGTATCAGCTGCTAAAGAAACATTTAAAAAGTAAACAAAGAAATTGCCTGTGGTTGCCGCCACCTTACCCCAACAATTGATTTCATTGTTACATTCATTGCCTTCTCTTCTGGGCTGCAGATATGCTCCCCACATCTTTGCCTTAAAACCTAGGCACTCTTCCCACTGTGCTTTTTGCCAACAGCCCTGCCCCCAAATGCTTACTGAGTAAATACCTGTTCCTGGGGCAAAGCATCCCGGTCTCTCCTTCCCTGGTGGTGGGCGCTTGAGTTGCTTTTTAACGTCTGAGTGCTGACCCCCTTCCTGCCCACAGCTTGTGCTCAGAACCATTTTGCTAGAACGTGCTTACTAGGAAAAGACCGAATATATAGGGCATCTTCTCTGTTTCCTCCAAGAAGGTTCCGTGAGTTGCCAGCAACATCTGTTCGCTGGCTCTGACATCATCTCACTAGCTTTAGTCTTTGTTTCAGTGGTGACTCTGAAGTCAGATTGCCCACATTTTCTGCCTAGCCCTGCCACATACTAGCTGTGTAACCTTGTCAAGTTACTGGCCCTCTCTGTGCCTCAATTTCTTCATCTGACAAAGGAGGGCAATAATTACCCATAGAACTGTTGTGAAGTTTAGTGTCTTACTACAGTTCATCCTCATGATTCCCAGGTTTCAGGTTTGCGAATCTGCCTGCTCACTAACACATATGTGAGCCCTGAAAATCAGTCCTTGCAGCACTTTCGCAGTCACTTACAGACATGGGCAGAGGGGCAAAAAAAATTTTAGTCACTTGACACACATGTCCTGGCAGAGGCGGAACTCAGCTTTCTTGGGTTAGCTCTCTTACTGGTACCAAGGGCTTTCATTGCTGTTTGCGGGGCGCCACAGTTGTGTGCTTTTGTCGATGCTGTCTCTGTGTAAACTGACCCCAGGCACGGTGTTGAAAGCTGTCCTGAGCTCCTCAGCACAAGAAGGCTCTGTGTCTCCTGAGTATGTGTTTAAATTTTTTAAAAAAATTATTACAGTAAAAGACACACTGCTATTAATGCCCATCAAATGTGCTCCTCCCTCCCTTTGCACGTACTTATCTCATTGTTCTTGCCACTTTCTGCAACAGTTCTGGAAGTCCTGTGTCGTGAGTGTCTTTATAAGACGCAATCAAAAATACAGTGACTGCCACTGCCAAGCTGCCTCCATCCGTGAGAAAGGCAGGCTCACTAAACATTACGGTGTGTCCTCATCCCCCTTACCCACCAGATCTGGTACTGTGCAACTTCTGGGTCTCCCCCAAAGTCAAAAAGACCATGAAAAGTAAATGTTTTGAGTCAGTTCAAGACTTTGAGGCAGCCAAGCCACCGCAGCTAAAGATAAGAAGGAGGACTTCAAAGTGTTGTGTAGGGGGGAGGAGTAGTTTGACGGAGACACATGGTAATGTGTCTCTTACTGCAACAGGTTTTGAAAAGTTAATTAAAATTCACTGTATTTTTGGATCACCCCTCACAGGTGTGTTAGGCAAACTTTGTTCAGCACTGAGTTTTGAGTGCTATGTCTGTGAGTTCACTGTCAATGAATCCACAACGCAAGAGGGTGTCTTTAATCAGACACACACAGAACAAGGTGATGTGTTGCTTGATTGAAAATGTGATCAGAGACTCACAGGAACCTAATTCTGTCATTTCCCGGGGAGCAGTGGTTTAGTATTCCCTAATTCCATGTTCGTGGTGATGTCCTGAAACATAACGGCCTCAAATAATAATGGGACTCACTGTATGCGTATGTTAAGAACAGAGTTTGTGTGATAATTATTTTTAGAAATGAAAATTGTGCTAATGTGGTGGGCATGTCCTTAGTTATGAAGAGGGTACCCACTTCTCATGCTGGCTGGTTTCTGTGTAAACCCAGTTGACAAGAGGGAGGTCAGTGGCACATGGCAGTGGGTCTGTAGGGGGCTGACGGAGGACACTGCTCACCTCGAGCCAGACAGTAGTGGAAATGGGGTGAGGACCAAGATGGAAGGCTGAGTCCTGCCCACTGCTGAAGCCAGCCTAGGGGTCTGCCCACCAGGCTTGTGCCAAAGCGATTGACCGTCACATTATCCGTCACATTATCCGTCTCAAACAACTTCATGCCTGGGTGTGTTTTGCAACTTCATTAGAATATGAAATGGTGGCGGATGAGATACCACAGGTGAGGATTTGAGAATGCGTTTATTCTCCTAAGCAAAAAGATTAGTTTGCTTACTCTGATGAGGACCGTTTCCTGATGTGTGAATGTAGTATGTGAAATCTCTTCTACAAAGCCTTAGGCCCTAAGCCACCTTTTGTTGCACATCAAAATATTGCTGCTCGCACAAAGTAAAATTGCATAAAATTGCAACTGCCTCAGAAAATCCAGGTCATGTGGTAGCAGCACGGTGCATAGCCCTCTTTTCAGCCTTGGCCACCACCAGGGAGGAAGCACAAGTGTTCGTTTTTACTGATGTGCCTGTGAGCCTCAGAACAGTGGCAGAAACTTCCCCCCAGGGTCCCAAACTGTCTCCCTCTCGCGGTTTCTGCAAGTCTGTAATGGGCCTCTGAGAGGCTGCTTGTAGACTAACAGCTGGACTCACACCACCTGTCCTCCTATTAAAGATGCCTCGCCATTACCATCCCAAAGGCAGTTCACTTCTGGCTTGGGGTGCTGGCAGCTCAGATGCCCACATGGTCATTTCACTTCCAGGATATTAAAACATTTGAAAGCCAAGGACCCTGTACAGTTGCGACTGGAGCATCTGGAGCAGGGCTTCTCTGTCTACGTCAATGGGGCCAACTCGGAGCTGAGGACGTCGCCTCGGAAAGCCGTGTACGCAGACTTCTCCAGAAGCGCCTCACAGGCCGAGGGGATGCACGGTGAGCACTGGCCCTTGGAGGCCAGGCAGCAGCTCTCTTCCTTGAAAACCAAGGGGCAAGGGCTGTAGTTCAGTGGCAGAGCGCTTGCCTGTTGGCAGCATGCACAAGGCCCTGGGTTCCATCCCTAGCACTGCAAAAGAAGAAAGAAAATTAGGAATTCTGGAAGCATGTCCTATGCATGTGAGCTTAGCAGCAGATAACTAGTTAAGGTAACAAGTTAACTATACCCACTTAACCAGAAGGAGATTTTCAGAGCAAGGTAGTAAATCCTTTTTCTTTGGTAGCAGTAGGGAGGGAACCCTGGGCGTTGCACGCTAAGCAACTCCTCCACCACTGAGCCACACTCCCAGCCCAGGAAATTCCTTTCTCTTCCTTTTTAAACTGGTTTTCACCTCTGTTACCAAATGCAAAGGGAGACTGAGCCATACGTTTCTTCCTCTTATGTTTCCTGGGGCTCCATTGTCAGTAGTTTAGGGACGTGTCTAGGGTACCTTTGCTTATACCTAATTTTCACTTGATATCTCTTAAGTGTAGTACCTGTCCCCTGTGTCATGTTTGATTCCACCCTTCATTTCTGCATTTCATCTATGTGTGCCATGCATACCCTAAACGGATGTTGTGTGCTCTCTAAGGAGAACGTGGGACACCTGTGAATGTAATGGAGAAAGGTTCCTACTCATGTCTGGTCCAGTGTAGGCACCAAAAATGACTCGGTGCCAAATGAATGGAACAGCAGGGCCCAGGGAGTCTGGCCCCGATTTGGCTGTGCTACTCTGGGGGAGCTGCTTTGTCTCTCTGCGCCTCTGTAGTCTCATCTTTAAAACAGAATTAGCAAGGTTGCCTGTTCCCAGGGTGCCAGAGTGCCCTTCACAGCAGACTACTTTGTCTGAGAGGCCAGGGTGTTACTGAGTTATAAGAAAATATGGAATGAAGCAGAACTAGGTTTGAATAAGGCTGGTCTGATGCTTTCTAGCTTCAAGATCACAAGTCATCTGGGACCTCTCTGGTCCTTCATTTTCCTCTTCTGGAAAGTGGAAGTAATTAAGTCCAACTTGCAGTCTAGCCAACATTCAAATGATGTACAAAATGGAAAGGGCCTGGCACACAGTAACCTTGATTTGTGGCGTTCTAATTCATTGCTTCATCCATATGGTAAACGCCCAAGCTATCCATACACAACATAAGTCAGAACAGCAGCCAAAGAACAGGAGGAGACAGTGATGCCCCAGAACATTCCCCTGGGAGAGCCACTGCAAGGCAAGGAAGGAAACCAGGGGTCTCCCAGCTCTGGGGGTGTAGCACTGAGAGCATGCTGCTGATTAGGAGGGTCAGGGGAAACAGCTAAGAGGATTATCTGTACTTGGAGTCCCAAGAGCATATTCATTCATTCATTCATTCAACAAATAGATCGCCCTTCTGCCCACTTCTTTACAGATGGTCACCTACTGCACAAGCTGCTCTGTGTCTAGCTTCCTTTATCTCTGTGTGTGTAGAGCAGGTTGATTTGCTGTACATTATACAAGTTATTCTGCAGCCTGGGCATGCAGATTTACCTGTTCCTTTTTTGCTGGGCATTTGGCTTGTTTTTTAATGTTTTTGCTGCTACAGAGAGCACTGCTGTGACTGCCCTGACAGACAAGACTTTGGACACACTGACATGTACTTTAGACACAGTTTCAGGACAAGCCGTCAGTGTGAGCTTGTTATCACTGTCTCCTTCCCCGTCTCTGGTGCAGATTATGGACAAAGAACCCTGGTTCGAGAAGCAGAAGAAGCCTTAAGATGCAGCTCCCGGACCACGCTCAGCAAAGGCCAGCGCCGAGGATGGCACCAGGTCTGGAAACCCAGGGTACCAGCAAGACTGTGGCCCCGGCTCACACTTTAGGATAAGATTGATGTGGAAACAAATACAGTCAGGCATTTAAAACCTCCCAGCACCGGGTGGGTGTGCTGGGCCCTGCAGTGGTGCTTTTTCCGTGTGTATATCTGATTTCTGGGGGCTCCTTTTCTGCTGCCTGGTCTTTCCTTTTGCAGGAAGGGCCAACTCATAGCCCTGTCATGATAAGTCATCCCTCCAGCCGTTTTTTATTGACCATCTGCTATGTGCTGGGCCTGGTCTCAGAGCCAGGGATACAGCAGGTGAAGGAGACAAAGCCCCTGTCCCATGATGCCAAGGTGACAGTTTGGGTTGATGCAGGCACTGTGAGGGCAGCAGCCTGCATTTTTGAATATCCAGCTTGGGTAGCAGGCATGGGTGAGTTCCCACATGACTCGTGTTTGCCCTCACTACAGTCCTAGAGGGTGGGGTCTGATGTCTTTCTTCTTTTTAGGGAGCAGAGGAGGCAAATGCGCAGAAAAGCTCGGTGAGCTTTTCAAGTTCAGCAGCTGAGAAATAACAGAATCCAGATTCAGACCCACAGCTTTTGCCCTAAGTTTCATGTTCTTGCCCCTGTAGTACTTGAGGTCTTATCTGGCAGTCACTTCCGCTTTGGACGGGACCAGGGGCCCTACTTGGCCCTGGCTGCACAGCTGCATGTCCCTTCCCATCCTAGGAAGGATTTAAAATACAACCCCTTAAGCTCCACCCCTTGGAGATGCTGGCTGTTTCAACAGGCTGTGTTCACCCTGGACCAAATGCGGAGGCCCCCATCTGGTGCCCACAGTGACCCTCAGTCCAGTGCAGGTCCTCATTGTGCCACTGGAAACACTGAGGCCCACAGAAGTGAGGTCCCTTGCCGGGAGTCCCTTGGCTGTGCAGGGAAGAGAGGAGGCTGGGATTTGAACACTGGGCCTGTGGGAGCATCTGCTTCCCCCGAGGGGCATCTTCTGGTCTGTGATTCCGCAGGGAAGGTTATCCTGCCTGCTCAGGCTGAGGAGCAGCCCCAGAGAGCAGTGGCCCGGAGGCTTCCTTTTGTCCCCAGCAATGAATGTTAATTTCTCATTAATGAGGCTGTTCTCCACTTCCCACTCAAGACAGTTCTTTGGGTTGTGTGGAGTGCTTTCATTATCAGGAGCCATATTTGTGTCTTAGACTGTGACTTAATGGCCGGCCCCAGAGTCTGTGCAATTTAAAAGACTTGGCCTAAGATTAATTAGCATCCCTCCCTAGTCTCTCCTGTGGCTCCACACTTCACAAGGTCCAATCACAGCTAATTTCCTGGCCTCCTGAAGCCAGGAGGCTGTAATTGTCCTTCTGCTCTGTATCAGTCAGGGGTCAGCCAGTGCCTAACAGTAGAGACCACTGGGCTATTTTAAGGAGATGGGGTGGCGGTGCTGGGAGAGGATGCTGACTCTGCTGCAGAGGGCTGGGTTGCTGCACGGGCTCAGAGCTGGGCCCCCGGGAAGCACTCCCGGAAGGTGGAGGGAGGTTCTGGCTTGCCAGAAGAGCTGCCTGCTAGGACACAGGTGGGAAGGTAGCGATCAGCCTCAGGAACGCATGGCCAGAGTGGGAGCCAGGACTCAGGGTGCTGGACGCCACCTGCTAGAGCCACACAGTAAGGAAAAGCGCTGTGCTCTGGCCTGGCCAGAGTGGGACATTGCTCACAAACCTGTCACCTCCACAACTGTGCTCAGCATCTGCCTCTTTCCACTCTTCCCTACTCTCCTCATCCTGGGTGAGGCTGTCAAACCCCAGTTGATCCAGAAGCACAATCAGAAAGGAATCAGGAATCACAGTATTGGGTCTGGACAAATAGGCGTCTGTGGACAGCAGAGGTGCCACCTCCCCACCATGGCGCGGACTCTCTCCGCCCACGCCTGGCCCTTCAGGGACCACCCCTCAGAGCTCTAGGCAGACCCAGGGCCCTCAGGCAGAGTGAAGGGACCAGGCATGGCATGAAGCAGTCATCCTTTGGAGGAAGAGACCCCAGCCAGGGCCCAGGTACTGTGCCCAGTGCTGGGGTTTAAAACATCCACCAAGTCTCCTCCTGTGACCGCTGTGAGGGCGGGAGATTGTTTTCAAACAGCTGCAAGACAAGGCTGCCGGCATCCTCAAGTTGACAGCTCGAAGCCTGTGGGTCCGTCTTGCCCCTAGACCGTATTGCTGGACCCATAGTTTTAAAAAGATTTTTAGCCACTTGCCAACATTTAAATTCAAAATATTCTCTCTATAAAAAACCTAGGTCCTTATTTCCCTAAAAACATGGAAAGATCTGGCCCCCCAGTGTAGGCCACCGGCGGTGAGGGCCAAGCAGCCACCACCCACTTGAGGCGGGGCGTAAGCCTGCTGGGTTGCCACCACCTCCTGGGTGCTGCTGCGGACTGCATTTCCACTCCCGTCCCACTGCCCGCTCGCTGGGGTACTTGTGCTTGTGGCCTCTGGAGGGCGGAAGAGGCAGGCTTTGGGCTGCTTTCTAGCTGTGTGTCCTGGAGTATGTAATGGAACCCTTCTGAGCTTTGGCTTCCCAGGGTGGCTGGGAAGGAGTGTGTCACAGGTGGGCCCCCAGCAGGGGCTGTCTGCCTCATCAACTCGGAGCATCTGGTAGCCAGAGACACTCAGGTCCAGAGAAGTGGCTAAGAGTGCGGCCCCTGCCTCCAGCAGTCCGGATGCCGAGCCCCGGCTCCTGACTCGGCAGCTGTGCCCCCTTGGGTCAGCTGCTCCCTCTCAGTGCTTGTGTCTGTTGTTTGCTCTGTGAGATGGAGTGATAAGGAGGGCAGGAGCATTGGCTGAGCTGCAGTCTAGAGGTTTAAGCCACACTGGGCCCCAACGATGTGGCAAATAGTACTGACCATTGGTGGAGTGGACAGGGGGAGGGTGAGGACATCTGGTCTGGAGACCTCAGGGTGCTTCACACCACTGTGTCCTGCACTCCGGTCATGGCCAGCACTGCTGTGTTTGGGTCCCTTGTCAGTGCCAGGGTTGGGGCACTGGGGAAGGCAGCCAGACCCAGCGCTCGTGGGGCATACATGTAGTGGGGCGGAGGACGAAGTGGGGCAATAGCAGGCACTGTGAAGGTGAGAAGAAAGTGGCCGGGGTGGGCCATGGCAGGAGTGGGCCGTGGCAGGGATGGGCCATGGCAGGATGGGCTGTGGCAGGTAGGCCGTGGCAGGGGTGAGCCATGGTGGGGCAGGCCGTGGCAGGGGTGAGCCATGGCAGGAGTGGGCCGTGGCAGGAGTTGGCTGTGGGA
>PVLD010015599.1:0-47957 GCA_004027595.1 Dinomys branickii | reverse complement strand
GCTCTGAGAATGCCTAGGCTCAAGGTTTCCTGGACCTTGACCTTAGGTTTTGGGGCCAGGCTGGCCCTCGGGTGTGGCAGGCTATGACAGAGGCAGGAGTCCTGTTCCTTCTTCCAGGGTACCTCACAAGCAGCTTTCAAACTCAAGGCTAACACTGGCCTCTGCCACTTACCAGCTGGGTGGTCTCAGACAAATTCTGAAGGAGGGAGGTGCAGTCATTGGTCTAACTAACTCCTGTCCTGCTCTGATGCCATCTGCCTCTTTAACCTTATTTTCTTCTTATTTCTTCACTTAAGCCATTCTCTGCTGCAGTCACCTTGAATTCCAGGAAGGTCACGTCTGGTCAATAAATATCTTTATGACAAGGGACTGCAATTATCCCAAGCAATAGCAAATGTAGTCTCTCTCAAGTCTCAAAGAAATCATCTTATAGTGAGATTAGAGCAATTACCCCATGGCAGGATCTGAGCTCCGCACCTCAAGCAGGGAACTGAATCACACCTTCCAGTCCTAATGGTTTTCAGGAGTTACACAGAAGCAGTCTGTGCCCGGACTCAGATCACCGACACCGCCAGCTGTGCAGTCCCACAGCTCTGCAAGCCCATGGCGCCGGCCCTTGTTCCCCTTTACTATACAACCTCAAAGGTCCTGTCAGCCCCTTGGAAACAGATCTTGAACCTCTTCATCTGTTCTTCCTGGCATGGCCGTGCCAGTTAAAGCTCCTTGCCTGTACTCCACCACTGTTAGTCTCCTTGGTTGGCATATTGGCTTGGGTACCCAAGCCTGATCTATTAGGGTTCCCACAGCTGAGGCTTTTGCCTTAAAATTCCACTAACAGCTCCTTAACCCTGAACCTCAGTTTCCTCACTGGAAGAATGTGGAGAGGGTTTTGAAGACCCGGGGCCTCGTGCTTGGCCTCAGCCCACCCCCACAAGACAGTAGCCTTGCTCTGGCTTCTCACCTGGCAGTCACCCGGGGCGCAACTTACCTCGGGCTCAGGTCTCCAGAGCCTTCTGGGCGCACTTAGGACTGAGCCACAGCTGCTGGAGCAGGAGGAGGCCCCTGGGAGTGGGGCTCTAGTTCCTGTCCATTGAGGAAGAGGGGAAAGAGCAGCCTGAGGCTCCAGGTGGCCCCACTGTAAGCCACATGCTCCCAAACCTGACCCTCTGGGGGGCGGTGTGGCTGTAGCCAGCACTGGCAAACTGAATTTTAAAAGTCAGGTAAGTCAGTGACTTCTCCAAGCTTCCTCCTGAACATATAAGCAGCATCCCTTCCTTTCCTCAGCCCCATGAAGTGACAGCACAGGAAGGTGCCGGCCCCAGGAGGTCAGGGGCCTGGTTTCCTTTGACAGGAGAGAGACCGATGGACGGAGCTAAAGATGGCTGGGTGCAATAAAGCACCTGAGGGGTTTGGTGTCTGGCGTTCCCTGCCCCTCTGTTCTTTGCTGTAGAAACCCGTCCACACCCGAGCCCAGGGAGAGGGTGATTTGAGGCAAATGGGCGCCTCCAGCTCCTCCAAGGGAGCTTTTCATAAATCTTACTTTTCACCAAAATAAGGGCTGGGGATATAGCTCAGTGGAATAAGCGCTTGCCTAGCAAGCGCAGGGTCCTGAGTTCGATCCCCAGTACCGCAAAAAAAAAAAAAAAAAAAAAAAAAAAAAATGGGGCTGGGGATATAGCTCAGTGGAATAAGCGCTTGCCTAGCAAGCGCAGGGTCCTGAGTTCGATCCCCAGTACCGCAAAAAAACAAAACAAAACAAAACCAAAATAAATAGCCTCCTTTGAATTGAGCAGGGCAAATGAACCTGAGCATATGGACCCATGTGGCTGGTAGCAGGGCTGCGGGAGGAAGCCTGGAAGTCTCAGTTTCCTGTAACACAAACGTGGATGCGGATTCAGGGAGCCAGGCTGGGTCTGCAGGAAAGTTT
This sequence comes from Dinomys branickii, assembly GCA_004027595.1. Classification (NCBI taxonomy): domain Eukaryota; kingdom Metazoa; phylum Chordata; class Mammalia; order Rodentia; family Dinomyidae; genus Dinomys; species Dinomys branickii. The sequence goes on along the minus strand of PVLD010015599.1, from coordinate 46,030 downwards.
CTGGCTACTTGGCTGGTTTCTGAAGGCTGAAGTTTTTGTGTCTCACTGAGAGGGTGCTCTTTAGGGGCCTTGGGGAGATGGCGGAGTGCTCTCCTGTCAAAGGAGCAGGGGTTATAGCTCTGTTTCCATTTTTCACTGGCCATATAATTTGGTGCAAGCTACTTAATTTTTTATATATTTTAGTTTTAAACTACTAAGTGAAGGTAACAGCACAAGAAACAAATGAGATAAGGCATACATAATGCAGAGCCTGGCGTGTTCCAAAACATGTGTAAACATTTCATCTTCCCTGAGTTAGGCAAGAGGAGCCTTTACATCCTGCCAAGCTCTGTCCTGGGCGGAGTCTCTGTGGTGAGGACTGCACAGGAGTGTTGCCATGATGTAAATGTCCCCTCCCAACCAGACCTCAAGGGCTCCTTGCTCAGGAAACCATGGTCAAAGAAAGCTAAAGCCGTGAGTTCTTGCCACTGAACATGTGAATGTGGGACCTGGGAAGGTAGTAATGCCCCAGAGCAAAGCCCTGCCTGTCTAGCAGTAGAGCGGACACTGGGCACTTGGGTAACTCATTCTACCGAAAGGCCTGCCCTTGGCACATGCCTATAATCTAGCACTCTGGGAGACTAGGGTAGGAGAACCAGAAGTTTAAACCCAGTCCAGGCAACTTAGCAATTTAGCAAGACTCTAGAATTTAAAAAATGTTAATTCCTCTGTCTCAAAATTTAAAAAAAAATTTTTTTAAGGCCTGGGGATATGGCTCAGTACAAAGGATGTGTGTTCAATTCCCAGTTCAAAAGAGATTTTTTAAAAAGCCTGTCCACTTACACAGGAGGAGGTGGTAGAGGAAACTCCATCCTGTCCCCCTGTCTTCTTGTACACATGAACGAGCCATGAAGGAACCCTAGGCTTTTAATGAGCGTCACTGGCAAAAGAGAAAAGCCAGAAGGACACAAAAGCACTGGCCCAGGGGAAGCGGAAATAGCTCATGGAACAGAAGGCAGCGTCTAAACCCTCTAGCGAGTATACTTAGAGAGATTAAGGAAGACATTCCATCTGTAAAACAAGAACTCAGCTTTGTTGGAGAAAAGCAACCAAGAATAGTAAAGGAGCTCTTGAGCTTAACAAGTAGGCCTGCTAAAATTAAAAAGTCCAAGAGAAGGACTGGAAAATAAGCAATCTCAAAATACGGAGCTAAAGGAACCAGAGGTGGGAAATACAGGAGAAAAGAGAAGCAAGTGCTTTACAGAAAGGAGAAGAGCCTAGCTCCGTACTGTGTGCCAGGAGGGAAAAGGACAAGCCTTTGTGTTAGAAGGGAAAATCATTTTCCATCAGGAATGCTATACCTAGCTGAAGGCCTTTCGGATGTGTAAGGTGTATTGGTCACCTTTCCACTACTGGGACAAAATACCTGAGACACGCAACTTAAAAGAGGAAGGGTGCACTTTGGTTCACATTTCAAAAGTTTCAGCCCATGGATGGCTGGCTCCAAGGCAGACCATCGTGGCGGACGGATAAGGGAGAGGAGCGCTGTCTGCCTCATGGCAGTCAGGAAGCAAAGAGCCAGATATAGCTCCCAAGATCACACTCCTATGACCTAACCAGACACACCTAGCGCGGTGTTTTATTAATCTCCTAGGCATGTCTCAAGTCAGTCGGGTTGACAGTCAAATTAGCCATCACTCAAGAGTCGAGGCCCAAATACATTTTATCAGCCTCCTCTATGCAGACTACCCCTCGGGATGCTGGCTGCTCACTGACACAGGGAAGGCCACTCACCCTTCCAGTTTCTGGTGACACAGATGGTCCTCAGCTTCAGGATTGTCTCTTCTTTAGTTCCCCCTCTGTCTGCTTCCTCTCCCCCAATTCTAGCCTTTTAACTATACACAACTAGGTCCCTTTTGAAAAACAAAAACATTTGGAAACTTAAAAAAAAAGATTAACCATCATGTATAGTTTATCTCCAACACACCCTTAAAGATTCTTTTCCCCAGCTGGGCGAGGCATGGTGGTGCATGCCTGTAATCACAGCACTCAGGAGGAGAGGCAGGAGGATTATTGCAGGTTTGAGACCAGGGGATGTGGTTTGGTGGTAGAGTTCTTGCCTTGCAAGTTTGAGACCAGTCTGGGCTATAAAGTGAGCTCAAGGCCAGCTTGAACTACAAAGAGAGACCCTGTCTCAAAAAGCCAAAAAAAAAAAAAGATTTTTTTCCCCAGCTTTACTGAGGTATAATTGACAAATAAAAAAATTTATATAATGTGATGATTTAATATATATGTACAGACTTTCTTTAAAAATTCCTTGAGGATGTTTTCAAGAGAAGTCAGGGGAATAAATGATGAAAGAGGAAGATTCAGGAAACTGAATCCAACCTACAAGAAGAATCAAGAGAAACTGTAAGATTCTTGTGTTATCTCAGATCTGGGTATGTTCACTTACTCATCCAAATTGGCCTGGGACTTGCCATTTTCAGGACTGAAAGTCTTGTTTCTTAGGAAACCCATCAGTCCTTGGCAAACCAGCATGTTTGATTATCCTCAGCTTAGAGACCAAGCAATTAAAATCGGAACGAGAGAAATAAAGATTGTACAAAAGCAGGCTCCCTGGGAGCATAGGCATTCTATAGAAAATATGATATGGCAAAGATAGCATTGACCTATGTAACGCTAATAAACAAAATAAAAACACCAGTAAAAATAAATAATTATATAAGAAAATTATAACCCAAACTCAAATGAGATTAGGAGTGACATGACCTTAAACTATTGATTCAGTATAAGGAAAAAGAATCTATATGCCCTGGATGTTAGAAACTCTTCTGCTGAGTTATCTGCAGTTGCGAGACTGGATACAAAGCACGTTTTAAGTACATGACATATACAACAGCAAAGACATCTTTGCATGGGGATAAAAATATCAGCATCACTCATTCCTTTCAACTTTTAGAATCAAGCAGGGGATAAAAGAGAGAGGACTAGGCTGAAGTTCAGGCCCAGATTATAAATGTTAAGAACTTTGACAGTGTGGTTGTGAGAACGGGTTTGCTGGGGAAGGGGTGGGTGCGTGTATGTCCTCATCGCAAAGAGCGGCTCTCAGAGGGCTTCCGTGTGCTACAGTTAACACACACCAGACAAAACCAAAACAACTATTTTCAAACTTAGAGAGACAGAGGGGGAAGAAGAACAGAGCTAAATGGTCACAACTCACAGTGGGAAGCCAATGGCTTTGGGCTAACGTCCTCGAAAAGTCAGGAACTAATAATATGGTACATTACCTAGAGTTCCCCAGATACCCGCCAGAAACTCAGAGTTAAAAAGGGATCTCTCCAGGGGGTGACCTGCGGGTAGGATGAGCCAGGAGAATGCTGCTTTTCATTTTAAGTTCCTGTGTCTTTTGATTTTTACCACAGGTGGGTTGGTGAGATTTTTAAAAAATAAATAAACAAAATAAAAACAAATACAGATCTCAGATCTCACCACCCTCTGGCTGGCTCCTGGCAAGGAATCCTGTTGTGATAATGAACACTCTTAGGCCTGCTTTTAAGGAAGGGAGGAGAAAATCCTGAGTCCAGGCACAGCTGGGCCCCTCTGCAGTGTGAAGGCCACAGGGAGAGGAGCAGAGGGCCGTGCAGAGAGTGGTATCAGTCCAGACTCCCTGCCAACGAGCAAGTGTAGTCCACTGCATCCATAATTCCTTGCATCAGTCTGCAGGGGCCTCTGTAATAAAAGGGTATAGGCTGAGTAGCTTAAACAAAAAAAAAAATTAATGTTCTCACAGCACTGCAAAAGGCCACCTTCTTGGTCTGGCTTCACATGGTGAGAGGGAGAGTGAGACCTGTCAGGTTAGGGGCCACCCTCGAGACTTCGATGTACCCTTAACTGTATCTCACAGGCCTATCTCCAGGTACAGCTATGTGGAGGTGTTCAGGCTTCAAGATAAGACTTTTGGGGGAACACAGTTCAGTTCATCACAGCCCTGAATGCTGACCAAGAGGTCAAAGGCAGGGCCTGGAGATTTTCTCGCTATTGTGTGTTCTCTGTTTTCATTCCTTTGGGGCTAGTAGCCAAGTCTGTAGTCTCCCCATACTGTGGCCCTTCCCTCAGAGAGGAGAATACCTCTCCTGCTTCTTTAATGACTACTTCCTGAATTCTGTAATGACAGCTACATGTTTGGTTAGGACCTCAAGAGGAGCTTTCAAAATCTCCTCGAATGACCCAGAAGCTCCTGCAATCCAGGCAGAGGACAAGACATGGCAAAACTCCCAGGCCACACAGTGCCCTGATGTCATTTCCATTGCGAATTGTGTCCAGCAATACTGGATGCCTGTATGACTGAAAAGGGATTGGACAGTGGATGTCATGTGACCAGAGGACTCACACACAGTCCAAAGAACTCAGTGTACCAAACTGTGGATATGTGTGCCTTTCCCTTTTAGGGACCCAAACATGCTTATCTCCTTCTCTGGAAAGTGACTACTAAAACAGCAGGTTCCAAGGTCCTGCATTCCTTCCTCAGTCACTGCAGCCCAGTGGTCATCCCTGGAATGAGATTTGGTTTCCATGAAAACCAGTTCCAAATGTATCACACACACCATTTCCCCAGAGCGCTGAGGAGTCAATAGGATGTTGCACTATATGAATCTCACACTGTCCGAGTTTATTTCCACTTTTAAAAACACATACAAAATAGACATTGCTGTATTTGGTAAACTTTGTTCAGCTTTACACCCACACCTGCCAATTCTCAGCAAGCCTTCTTAGGGCTCAGCACTTCCTTCCTAAGAACAATCTTTAGGACACAGGTAGGAGTCTGTGGTGGAAACTAAGCTCTCTGAGTCTTTACCTGAAAATAGCTTTATTTTACCCTTACTTTAACAGTTTTTCTGGGTATGTAATTGTAGCTTCATTTTGGGGGCACTGCAAAAATATTATCCCATTGTCTTTTATTTTCTGGTGTAGCTGTTGAGATGTCTTTTCTATTTACTACCTTTAAGAAACTTCACTTCATCTTGTGTCTACATTTGTTTAGCCACAGTGTAGCTACCTGTGGGTTTCTTCTTATTTATCCATCTTGGAATTTATGATTCTATAATCTGACAATGCGTCAGTTTCAATAATTCTGGAAAATTCTCCAGTATCGTCTCTTAAAATATTGCCTCTTCCCATTGTCTTTATTGAGTTTACAGCCTCATCTGGAATGCCAGTTCCCCACATTTGGCCATCTTACTGTATCCTGTCATGGCAGATACCCAGAACCACTCACGGAGGCCAAAAATGGGAACAAGCAGGGTTTTATCAGTGTACACAGATGATACCCCAACTGTTGCGAGTCAGAGGCATAGACCCTGAGGATGGGGAAAACAGCGGCTTATATAGTAGTTGGTCCAATTTCAAAAAATAGCAGGGTATTTCCAGAAAGGGGGAGAACAGAGTTTATCTAATCACATGGTAATAACCATAGTCATGAGGTCATTACAGCATTTGTCAGAAACAGCATTTTATCAAGGACAGAAGCTGCTTACAAGTGGAAACTGCTTAACACATGGTAAGAGTGAACATATGATTTGGGGAACATGAATAAGTTCCTCTGAAGTTTAAGGGCTCTAAAGTGGAGTTTAGACACAAAACGGAGTCTTTTTGCCACTGCAGTCTTCAGTGCATCTATATGCCTCTTCCTTTTTTTCATTGACTCTCTATACTGTTTAACGGGAAAATTTCCTCAGGATGATTTTCTTTTTCACTGATTCTCTCTTCAGCTTATTTAATCTTCTATCTAAACTACTTAGTGCATTTTCTCCTCATGTACTTTCTTAGTTTACTATAAGAATAATTTTATTAAAAATAAAAACTGAATTTTAAGTGGTTATAAATTATATTGTTTAATATTATTTTATATTGTTTAGTTTTAGAAGTTTTGAGTGTTTCTTTTTCAAAGTTACCTTACTATTTTTGATAATTTTGTTCTTTACCACATTTTTAACCTTCTCAATTCTTTCTTTAAAATGTGTTTATTTCTTGGGATGTCTGACAATTCCAACAGGCGAACTCTTTGAGGACCTATTTTTCCTTTTTTTTAAAAAAAAATTATTATTGTATCATTTCTTTGTTTATTTTGTGCATTTAAATTTTTTTTTTGCTTTTTCCAGGAATCTGTGGATGTCACAAACCAGAGTCACCTTCATATTGTCAAATAAATACTTTAGTATGTATTACTGAAAGAGAAAGGTCTTTTTAAATCCATAATATAATATTATGATCATATCTAAAATATTAACAGTTATATCTTAATATAATTGCAAATTGGGTCATCTTAAAATGGGATCTGGGAGCAGGATACCTAATCTATATCTGAAAAGAGAAAGGAAGCAGGAGGAGGAACAGGAGGAAATTCATCTTTGTGGGACCAGGGCTCAGTCAATTCCACAAGCTTCCCTAAAGTGAAGAATGTCTTGCATGAGGCCACAGCAGCCAGGCCTTCGTATTCTGCCTCTCAGCACTGGAGGCTGATGCTTCAGGGGAGCTGTGACCAGGACCAAAAGTGCCTCTGAGGTTGAGACTCACCCTGAAGCTGGAGGCCCCCCAGCACTCATGCAGTCTTCACATCTGCCACAGTCCCAAACATCTGGTTTTCTAGTGAGTGCCCCAGGCCCTACTCTCTTCTAAATGGCCTCTGTGTATCAGCATGTGAACATTATAATTGTGTGTGTGTTTACAGTCCTTCCCTCTGAAGAAGTTTCTCACAATGTTGGAGCTTGCTGAAATAAACTGGCAATAGATTAACAGGAGAAAATTCACAACAAATTTATACAACAAATGTATTTGTCCATAGCATTCAGAGACACAGGAGCCTTCAGACTGAAGAATTAAAGGCTCAAGTGAGTGAGTCCTTTGAATGCTTGGTTTTGACGAGGTGAGACGGTATGTGATTGGACACCTGGTGTGAGCTAATGACAGATGAAGTAGGAAAACTGACAAACTGACAAGAAGTCAGAGACTGTCAACCCTGAGTGGACTTTGTAGTGAGGTTTTATACCATACAGTTTTCCACAGCAACCACATTACCTCATTTGGGAAATTTATTGGAATTCACAAGGTTTAGGGCTTTCCTGTCACAAGATTTACATTTTTAGGATGTTAGACAGGCAGGATGCAGTCAAATTCTAGCTGGCCCCTCGGTTTGTCTGTTTGTTCCTCCAGATAACATCTTGTTCCTCTTTGTATGGGTTTATGGCTAACTAAGAAGTGGGGTGAGGAGTGAGTTTATTTAAGCTTAAGTGACTTCTGAAATGGAGTTCTAAGGACACAAAATAAAATATCTTATGCCACATCATGCCCCCTGCCAAGGGTGCAGTGTGGGTACGGCACCACACACAAGTACATCTCCCATTGTCTTAGGGATTCTCATCACACATCTAGGAACCAGCACAGGGAGCACTGGAGCAGGAGCCCTGGGCCAGATCTAGTGCCCTCAGGGTCCTGTTCAGGGGGGAACAGGGTGATGTTATGGGTCTCTGAGTCTAGTGAATACTTAAACCCTATGTCTAGAAGCCCTCAAAAGGTCTGGGTCTTCCCCTTTCCCCACAGGTCTGTTTGGGAAAAGACAGGGAACCATTATTGTGTATACTTGCTACAAATATCCCAGCTGTCCTTCACTTACTGGGTCCTGGATCCAAGAACTGGTTCAAGCCTAGAAACTGGGCAAGGAGTTTTGGTATTCCTGCCTCCTGCTTGTTGACCTTCAGTTGATTGATGGATGGATTCGTTTTTGTTTTTTTTGAGACAAGGTCTCACTATGTTACTCAGGTTTGCCTTAAATTCACTATGTAGCTCAGGCGGGCCTTGAACTTGAAGCAATCCTCCTGCTTCAGCCTCCCGAGTGCGGGAATTACAGGTATGCACCCCCCACGTGTGGCACCCTTGATTTATTTTGATAATCCAGTTAAGCAGGACCCTTGTTAGATGCCCATGCATTTCTTCAGAGCTGCCACATTCTGTTCACCTTGTCATACTCTGGGTGGCCACCTCTCTGATCTTACTACTGAGGATGGTATTTGGTTGTAACAGTTAAGTACTGCCACATGGCCTTTTGTTTCAGGGCTAGAAGAGGCAAAGAACAGACCTGTCTGCAAAGCCAACTGGATCATAGCACCTGCCAGGAGCTGTGGCTTGCTGAAGAGTCACCCATGTACTCTGGCACTGTGCTGGTGCTTCCTGAGTGGCACACCCTCATGTATTAGCAAGTGGGGTGCAGCCTTGGGACACTGCCTTCTAGGGGTTTTCTGTCCTGTCTGGTCCATCTCCTGGAACCTGCCAGTCCTCTGGTCCCTGTACTTCCTCCTCTTGTCTACCCTGGCAATTCCAATATTTCACATCACTTGGAGTTGCTTTCCTGGGCTCCCAGGGCCACCCTGACAGCATGGTCTCCTCTCAGTCTGAGGTCTTGCCAGGGCAGGCATGCTTGTGGCCTGGGAGTGTCCCTTCTCCCTGCTCCCCCTCTGGCATCCAGCTCCATGCAGACTTTCCTGGCTCTTGTGGGGCAGGCTGGCTGCTCGGCTGAGCTGTGCTCTAACTCTGCCCTATGTGGGTAGCCAGGAGGGGCGGTGTGGGTGGCTTAGGAGAGGATTTACAGGGAGAGGCTGTGTGTGGATTTACAGGGAGAGTGCTCTTACTGACTTCAAGCAGAGGGGCTAGGCATCGGTGCTAGCCCTGAACAGTGAGAGATTACCTCTTTGTCAGTCTCAGAGAGTTTGAGAAAATCCTGGGATTCAACATCTGGGGGAGCAGCAATCCAGATGTGCCCATTCCAGTCCTCCCAAACCAGGGTCCTGATGTTGGCACTGCAGATCTTTGACCCTTTATGGAGCTCTGCCACTTTCCCCCCCTGTTCTGGGGGTCAAAGCTAGGGTCTCACAAATGCTAGTCTAGTGCTCTATCACTGAGCCATACCCCACACTGTTGAGCTCCGCCCCTCCTGTGAGAGGTCCTGGGCCTTACTCTTGGCTCTCTCCGTGCAAGCCCAAGAGATGAAAGCCCCTCAGACACTACCAAGAAGGTCTTCTAACATTCACACATAGCTTCCCCTCCCCTCCCCCAGGACTGAGGCTTGAACCCAGGACCTTCACAATACTGAGCTACATCCTTAGCCCTTCGGTTTGTTTCTCCCATTTTTAAAATTGAGTTTGCTAAGTTGCTAAATTGCCCAGGCTGGGCTCAAACTTGCAATCCTCCTGCCTCAGCCTCTCAAAGAGCTGGGATTATAGATGTGGTTTACAGATGCCTTCTAATTGCCCCCAGCCACTCTCAACATTTTATTGTGGTCTCACTGTCCTTACTTGATAAGTATTTCCTCCATATCTATTAGCTGGAATATAGGACTGTGCTAGTTTACTGCAGGGGAAAGTTCTAGTGATCTTCCCCCCTGTGCTGGGGTCTTCCTGTGCGCCCTTTCCACCACTGTTGGGGTCCTTACTGGAATCAGGTGCTAGAGGATCCATTCCAAGATCTGGCCCAGTGCGTTCTTGGTGCCGTTCCTGGTCCCTGTCATGTCCTGCAGGGAGACTCAGAGCCAGAGGTTACAGTTACCAGGTTTCTGGAGCACCTGGGCTCCCACCTGGTGAGGAGGGCTGGCCACAGAGTAGCTGAGGGAGAAGCTTCCTGGGACCCATCCAGAACCGGAGGAGATGGCCAGGGCTGCGTGTCCCTGTGCTGGTCACTCCTGAACTCAGATCGCTCTGGGACAGGGGTTGCCTGAGCAAGACACACAGCTGAGGCCTGATCGTATGAAAGCAATGTGAATTCTATGGAAACCGTACCTTCGCTTTTGAATTATGTCCTCTTTCTGGGCCAGGTGTGATGCTGTCCTGTGATGTTGGGGGCAGGCAGCAAGCAGAAGCTCCCAGTCAGCCCCATGGTCCCGGTCCCAAATAATGTGGCTCTACGTTCCCAGGGCACTACTGTGTCTAAGATGGGAACCAAACACCACCTGCAGACCACGCCCCCACCCTGTCTGCAGGAGTGACCCCCACCTGGGCCCATGCTTTGCTGAACTGCATTTGATATCCTCCCCATGGATGATCACCATTTAAGTGCCTAGAAGATTCTCCTCCACCCCCTCCCTACTGCAAGGACGGGGCTCCCTCAGTGCAGCTGGGGTGCAGCCCTGAGCCTCTGCCACCAATGTGATTGCTGTTGCCATGGAGCTTCCCCAGACACAGCCGAGCCCTGTCACGACAGAATCAGAGCGGGGCAGCTGGGGGCTGCCAGTCTGGCTCTTCTGAGCATCAGAAGCCAGGTCTGTTGTGGGAACCCAGGTTCAGACAGGGGTGGCAAAAGATTTGCTGAGGCCGCCTGCGCGCAAACTCCGAGGTGAATTTGGAGGCTGCACACCTGCATTGATTCTGCACTTTTCTCATCAGTGATCACAATTTGCTGATGCCCAGATGGGTCTATTTCCTTTCAGTGACATCCTAGTGAAAACCTTCCGGGAGGCTAAAGAAAGAGTCAGCGTCACATCAGCTTGTCCTAGTGGCTGCAGTCCCTGAGGACAGGCCTTGACCTCCTCATGAGTCTTACTGCCCTCTTTGCTCAGAGAGCAGAGGACCTCTCCCGCTGCTCCCTGGTGTGGCACAGCCCCCAAGGCCAGGCTGGGAACATTGCATAGGAGGATGTGGGACTCTGAGCCAGTGCCACCTGCCTTACCCAGCAGGGCGACCAGGAGGAAACAGTGCGAGCGCTCTCCAAGGAAGGATGAGGGCAGGAAGCAGGGCTCCTAGCGGGGAGGGTCTGGCTTTGGATCTTGGCAAAGAATCATCATTGTTGGAGCACACGGGGCCCCCTGGGAGTAACCATGTCACACGAGCAGAGGACATAGGTGTGAGCGCATGGCATTCATACACACGGGTACCACTGCACCTCAGGTGCCACTGGGGGTGCTGGCACCCCTCAGTTGTCATGTTCATGGCCACACCCAGCTGTACAGTGAAGTTAAGTGCGAAGAGGCTCAGAGACAAACTCATCACTCAGCACATCTGCCGGGATCCTCTGGCCCAGACTAGGAGAGATGTCTCTGTGCGTGCTGTCTGCATCGCCTGGCTCTCGGCAAAGAGGGACACAGTTTATGCGTGTGTGGGGCTGTGACATGTGCTCCCAGCTAAGTGGCCAGAAAAAGGAGTTTTGCTTCAACTGTTCTCATTAAAGAAGCCCAGGGAGGCCTTGGCTGAAGCCAACACCTTCCCAGGAAGGCAGGAACAGAAGCAATGGAGGGACACTGGGACACTGTGGTGACCAGGTACCTGAGGGGTATGTTCCTGCCCACTCCCTCCAGGGGGCGGATGTTTGGGGCCTATGTCAGCTCAGATCCCCAGTCTCAGAGGAGCCATGTGGTGCCTGCTGGAGCAGCTACAAAAAGAAGGCAAGCGAGGGTCATCCAAGGCAGGGGAAAAGACACACAAGAAACCAGGCCAACACCCACCACATTTTCAGAACCCCAAATTATGGACTTGGATTTCCTCCTTTACCTGGAGAAGGCATTTAGGTAAACAATGACATGACAGCCTGTCCCAGCTTGGCCCAGGGTGGGTTTCCTTTCTATGATTCCTCTTTCATCTACCCAGGGACAGTGACGGGTAACCACAGCACACCTCTGGGGCAGCTCCAAAGAGGCCATGAACATGAAGTCCCATTCGGTTTTATATTGAACACTTCCTTTTATTAAAAAATAAAATAAAATCTCATGAGCAGAAATAGAGAATCATGCAAAAATATATATCTGTTAATATGACAGTTGAAATCTCAAGGGTTTTGTAAAACCTGGGAAGAGCTATGTCTGTAGTCTTGGGGACTCTGCCTAAGGGTCGCTCCCTGGCAGTTGAGGGGCAAACATCTTCTGCCTTCACCCTCCTAAAACATTATCTTTGGAGTCCAGACCAGCTTTACCCAATGCAGAAGAGAGGTCTCTAAAACTCAGGAGTGAAGTATGATTTTCTAAGCTGAATTCTATTTCCAATGCCCCAGGGGCACTTGCTATTTAAAAAGGAAACTTTAGGTGTGGCAAAAAAAAAAAAATCATTATAATGAAAAGCAGCCTTCTGCTCTCTCCTTTTTTGGCAAATCTGATTTCTAGTTTTGCTCTGTGCTTGGGGCTGAGAAGCCTGCATTAGTAATCCAGGCTGGAGAACCATCCCTAGGAGGTTCTGCAGGTGTCCTTGGGCTTGGTCCCTAATGGTATAGCTGAATGGTCCAGGGCCACAGGCAGGGAGGCTCACTGTGTCTCAGTGAGAACTTAGTCCCCTTTTATTCCTGTAAGAGAAAAGCTGCAAAGGGTTTGAGATCCCCTGAGCTCTCAGAGCAAGGGAACAAGCTGGCTACTTGTGGAAATGACCTTTGCCTCTATAGTGGATTGACAACTGATGGTCAACTTATAACTCGCAGCTGAATTGAGTAATCATGGTACTGGGTGTGGGAAGCCCATCTGGAGACTTGCCAGCAGCATAAGAGGCAGAACTGGTGCAGTTAGGCTATTGAGAGCTGAGTGAAGGCTGTTGGGAGCAGAGAAAAGGCCATTGGGAGCTGGTAGAAGCTGTAAGGAGCTGTTGGTTCTGCTGGAGGAGCTTGTCATGCTGGCTCTCCTGATGAACCTGGCTGTTTTCATCCTCCGAGGAGCTCAGGACCTTGCTGGTATTGAGCTTCAGTTCACTTTGGGGGAGCTCTGGTCCTCACTCTGAGCATCACTGACTGGCTCCTGAGGGGAAGAAGGTGCACAGCTCAGTTTCCTGAAGAAGCTTGCTGCGTTGGCTTTCCTGATGGGAACTCAGCCATCTTGATCACTGGAGGAGCTCAGGACCTCACTGTTGCTGAGGATGGCTGTGGTACCTTTCGGGGGAGCTCTGGTTCTTACTTGTGCATCATTTCCTGGCTCCAGTGTAGATCCCCCAGCCTACTAGCACAGATCCTTCATCCCGCTGGCACAGACTTCCTAGATTGCACCACTGACCTTTGGGCCTTCCCAGCACAGATCCATAGAACAAGCCTGCATGAGATATTGTTATGGGCTCTGGGCCTCCAGCTAGACTCATAGGAGGCATTGTTATGAGCTCTAGGTCTTCAGCTGGACTCATGCAGGACATTTCTGTGGGGTCCAGGCCCTCAGCTAGATTCCTTGGTCTTAGCGTGTGGACAGATTTCCTGCACTCTCTTGTATATCATTCTTTGGGTGACTATTATAAATAATCTTAAAAACTATGTGTCCTGTATTATATTGTATCCCCTTGCCAATAACCCCTAAACCAACACAGCCCCCCCAACACTCTCCGGGCTAGCAAACCACTGGGGTTTCCCTAGCAACCCCCTCCTCTGACCTGACCATCAGCATTTAGGCCAGAGTGAATCTCCTCAGTGTAGACACCCCTCAAAACTCAGGGCACCACCTCAGGCCAGAGAGATGTGTCCTGCATACCATAGACTGAGGATATAGATTGCCCTCGTTTAAGATACCAGTGACAAAGATGAGAACCCTTGACCACTTTCCCTTCCAATCAGCTGGCTACAAATTTGAAGATACCCCCTGAGCTTCAAGCATTTACAAAAAGAGCTTACAGAACTCAGGAAGACTGAGAGTGCAGTTTTAACAGAGCAAAAATTCTAGATCAGAGCCAGTCATGGGGAAGACCCAAGCATACAGGTTCCCTTATGTGCAGGAACATCTTGTTACCAATTTCTGACCCCAGACTGGGTTATTTTTCCCTTTGGGACTGTAGAACCGAGAACAAGAGTGAGCAGTAAAGGAGACTTACAAATCACTTTCTTGGGACAAAATACCAGGGAGCCACAATTTAAAAAGAAGAAAATTATTTTGGCTTATGATTTTAGTGTGTTCGTTCCATGGTAAGTTGGCCTCAAGGCAGAAAATAGCATAATGCAAGGGCCTGGTGGAGGAAAACTGCTCATGTCAGGGTAGACAAGAAGCAGGGAGAGAGGAGAGAAGCTGGGGACAAGAATACAGCCTTCCAGGTCACACCCCCGGTGACTCAACTCTTCCAACCAGGCCCGACCTCCTACTAGTACATTCAGCCATAAATTCAACAGCAGAGGGGCCGGGGATACGGCTCAGCTGCACAGCACCTGCCTGGCAAGTGCAAGGTCCTGAGCCTGATTCCTGGTACTAAAAAAAAAAAAAAATTGGTTGAAACAGTGGATTAATCCACCCGTGTGAATAGCGCCTTCATGACCTGATCACCTTCCACAAGCCCCAGGAGACTTTTGGGGGGTATTTTAGATCCAAACCATATCACAGGGTAAAAGAAATGAGAGGGATAGGCTAAGAAAGGGGAGGAGAGGTCATGGTTTGGTTTTTTTTTCCCAGGAATTGGGCTTCACTTCCTTCAGCTCCTTTTAGGGTTCTTTCCTGTCATTGTCATGGCAATTGTCAACTGTCGGGGCACTGATGAACACGCTCTTTAGCATGCAGATAGGATTATAAAGAAGGCAGAGATCATCGATGCTCCTGACAGCTGTCTCAGATCCAACCAATCTCAACTGGCCCACTGGAAAAGGAAGCGCTGGCTTCCTGGCATCTGGTTCTCAAAGATAACAAGATCAGGGCAGGGTAGAAATCCAGCCAGGTCAGGACGTCTGTACAAGGGTGGGGCAGGGTGAAACATGGATATGTGAAGGATGGATTCAGAGCATTGCCTACTTTTCTACACCCCTCACCCGCTTCAGGACCCACTTGCCTGTGCAGGGCTACCTGGACTATCCAGGAAGCTCTGCATCTCAAGGTCTTTACAGTCATCCCATCTGCAAAGTCCCTTCTGCTCTGTAAAGTGACAAGTTTTCAGGTTCCAGGGACTAGGACGTGGTCATCTTAAGGGCCATTTTTCTGCCAGTTGCTCTCTGTGTCTGGCACTGGGGGTCTTTCCTGACTCTGAAGCCAGCCTAGGTGCCAGTCAGCAGAAGAATGGGTAAGAATATGTGGTATATATATATACACAGTGGAGTATTATTCAGCCATAAAGAAGAATGAAATCATGTCATCTGCAGGAAAACGAGTGGAACTGGAGTACATCATGCTAAATAAGATAAACCAGAAACAGAGAGGCAAGTATCATGTGTTCTATCTCATATGTGGAAACTTAAAAAAAGAAGACTCTTAAGGAATAGAGAGGGGCCCCGGGGGAGAGGAAAGGCAAAAAAGGATAGAAAAGATAGGATCGAAGCGGGACACGATCAAGGCACAACGTGCACATGTATGGAAATGTCACAGTGAAATCTTTTATTTGGGTTTTTCGTTTGAGACAGAGTCTTGGTAAATCACCCAGGCTGGCCTTCAACTCCCTGTGTAACCCAGGCTGGCCTTCAACTCACAATCCTTCTGCCTCAGCCTCCCAAGTGCTAGGGACAAGAAAGAAAGAGAAAGGAAGGAAGGAAGGAAGGAAGAGAAAGAAAAAGGAAAAGGAAAAGAACCAGGGCCTGGGGATATAGCTCAGTGGAATAAGCGCCTTCCTAGCAAGTGCAGGGTCCTGAGTTCGATCCCCAGTACCAAAAAAAAAAAAAAAAAAAAAAGAAGAAGCAGTAGATTCTTGCGTGACTATGCAGGCAGGCCCCACCCACCCTCCTCCCAGGCCTTGCCTCCAGAGCTGTTTCCTTTTCCAAGTAAATTCTCTGGAGCTGGCAGGGACACACAGCTCTCGCAAGGCTCTCACCCGGAGAGGTGGGAACTGGATGCGTCACGCAAACATATTTGGAAAGAAGCCGGAGCAGGAGCGGTGCCAAAGCCCAGGCCCCCAGAAGCCTTTGGCAATTTTTCTGATTTTGCCTTTGCACTGACCACATGGGTTCTTTCCCCTCCCACTCAAAGATGGAAAAGAAAACGTGAGAGACAATGGTCATCCCAACCTCAGGCTTCCTGCCGAGGGCCGGTGACATCCATCATTGCTCCTGTAAAAATTAATAGAGTGGCCCATCCCTGGTCACTATGGCAACCAGCCCCTGTGCCTCTGTGATCATGAACTGTAATTCATCAGAAATGCCTCTCATTGAACTCTTCTCTAGACAAACAGAAACAGGGAAGGAAATTACCAGCAGCCCCAGCACCTTTGAACGGGTCTTTGTTTCCACAAGAACAGTTCAATCAGCCTGATGAGAGAGATCAGGAACCACTGCAAAAAAGGACAGCCGGAAGTCACCCAGGCACAGAGGCGCAGTCGCTACTGCAGATCCTACACACAGCTCCTGATACTGTGATTAACCCAGAGCCTTCCAGAAACTTCGGTAAATGAGGCTGTATTTTTCTCCTACTCTCCCTCCCTCTTGCACTTCCTGCTTCCGGTTGCCTTTATCCGACTCTCGTCTCTGTGAGGGGCACAAGGGAACAAACCCAGCTCAAAAGCAGAAAATCCAGAGTTCTGAGGCCAGGGGCTTCCTTGAGGGGTTCGTGGGAAGGCCAACCCCATGCAGGAGGATGGGGAGCAGGCTTTGCCCACCTAGAACAAGACTCCAGGACGCTGGTGTGAAGGCACTCTCCTTGTTTCACAGGGATCCCTTTTTGTAAAGTGTAGTCTTTCCAATTACATAAGTAACTCAAATCTACAGTGGAGATGCTTTTTAAAAAAGAAAGACTGGGGCTGGGGATACAGCTCAGTGGAATAAGCGCCTGCCTGGCAGGCACAAGGCCCTGAGTTTGAGCCCCAATAGTGGAAAAAAACAGAAAGAAAGAAAACCACAAGGAACAAGGTGAAGTAAATTATAATCTCAACTTCACCCCAAATAACGGCCATTAGTGTTTGGCTGTTGAGTTTGTGCCAAGTGGGATCCTTGAGGCGGTCTGATTCTGTGAAAAAGGAAGGTATATGTAGCTCATGATTTTGGAGGCGGAGGGTCCAAGCAGCAGGGTACAAGGACCCCAGGAGAAATTCTATGGTGAAAACACTCTCAGGAGGAAGCATCACACTGGCAGACCAAAGCCGGACACCAGAGCCCTGGGTGTGGACAGACTTAAGCTTTTACAACAACCCTCTCAGAGCAATCTCAATCCCGTCCTAGAGCAGCCTCCTCAGTGACCTGAGGACGTCCCCCTAAGGCCCCAGCTCCCAATGCTCCCACACCTCCTCCCAACAGTGCCACCTGGGCATCAAGCTTCCAACTCGTGAAACTTGGGGACACATTCTAGGACCACACCCAAACCTTAGCGAGTGCAGACCTCCCCGGTCCTTCTTCTATCTGGGTATAACTCCCCAGTGGACTCATGACATCAACAAAGCCCGGCTTTATTTCTGTCTCCTCTGCCCTGAATTTATTTACTTGAATTTTTGCAGTGCTAGGGCTGGAACCCAGGGCCTTGTCTCTGGCTAGGCAAGTGCCCTGCCACTGAGCCACACCCCAGCCCTTCCTCTGCCCTTTAATCTGCTGGGTAGACACACCAGCAGATGCTGTGGCTTCTCAGCTCCTCTTAAGTAAGAGCTGCAGGCCGCTGTAGGTGGTAAACACGATCTTAATTTGGACCTCAGAACAGTCAGTCTGTGGGAGACCAGAAATATGTTACCCCAAAATACGCCTGAGCTGAAGGCAATTAAAGAAGAAACAGGTGTAGGACAGGGCTGCCCTCCCTCTATTTGCCCAAAAGCAGGGCATAGATTTGCAGGGACAGAAGGTGTCCTGCCTGGCCCTGTACCGTAAGAACAAAGCTGAGCCCTGAAGACAGCTTCAGAGCCGCCTGTCCTGGAGACCCCAGAGAGCAACAGAAATGAGACATGCTCCCTGGCCTTGGTCTCCCACAGGCTTGCCTGCCTGTCACCTCTGCCTGTCACCTCTCTAAAAACTCAGTGCTCTTTGTGAAAGATGCCACAGAAGCTGAAATTCAAGCCACTCCTGGGAACTATGCATTCCCTGATGTCTCCCATGGATGGGGGCTGATCACATAGTACAGGGAATGTTTACAGAATGTTTAAATTTTAAAATTATTCCAGTAAAAGATGCATTGCAATCAGTCTCCTCAAAAATCCTCCTCCTTCCTTTGAACACACTTATCCCATCATTCTTTTTTTTTTTTTTTTTAGGAGCAGAATATATTTATTGAGGGAAAGAAAGCTTCTGTCCAAGAGAGGGACAGAAGGGCGCCCGAGGGGGTTACCCCCATCCCATCATTCTTACCTCTTTCTGAAGCAGTTCTGAAGCCTCTTTCATGAGTATCATTTACAAGGTGTGATCAAAAATACAGTGAATCCTGCTGCTGAGTGAAATCCAATGGAAATGCATAAAAACACAACACCGTGTCTTCATCCACCTTGTTCACTGGACTTGGCACTGTGTGATTTCTGGCTCTTCCTGCAAGTCAAAATGACCACGGAAAGTATATATTTTGAACCACTTAAGACACCAAGGCAGCCAGGATAGAGTAATTAAAGATACTCATGAAAGAGGACCTCCCAAACTGCTTCAGAGAGTGGCAAGGATGACCAGAGAAGTGTTTGCAAAGTGAGGCGAAGTGTTTTGAAGGGGATTAATAGCAGTGTACCCTGGGGGCTGGGGATATAGTTCAGTGGAATAAGTGCCTGCTTGGCAAGCACAATGGTGCTGAGTTCAATCTCTGGTTCCACCAAACAAACAAACAACAAAAAAATAACGATGTGCCTCTACTGTAATATGGTTTTTCAAATTTAAACATTCACCATAGATTGTGATCATATCTTATACATAGGACATATGCATGCTGGTAAACTGCTGTTTCTTGTTCTCTTGTTAGCTGTCTTTTGTTTGGGTGGCCGTCAAGCCCACAACATTTAGTCACATCCTCCGAGTGGACCAGGGAGTAAGTCTTCTGTGGAGCTCAGCCTGCTCCAGCCCAGGGGTGGTGGTGCGGGAGCAGGGGAGTGGTGATCTGTCCAGCCATAGTACAGGAAGGAGGGCTGGGGAGAAGGAGGGTACCTGCAGCTCATTCCTCCTAGTGGCTTTCTCTCTTGGTAGTCCTGGGCTCTCTGGGGATTCTCAGCAACCTCTGAGCACCACCTTGCTCCTGGGTGACCCCTTCTTGTCTACGAGGAAGTCTCCCACATCCTTGGACTGACAGACAAACCTGGGTCTGTGGCCACTCTCATTCCCCCAAGCCCTGTCTGGGTTCCACCACCCAACAGCTACATCCCTTCCCCTATTGTAGAAATGTCTTTGGGGAGGCGGACTCCATCCCATTTGATCAGGTTTCTCCATCCACTGCTTAGCTTGACTGCAGGGGAAGTGTTTCAAGAGTCTCTTAGGGCCCTACAAATTCTCATGATACTTGGTGCTGAAAGATCAACCAAACCCTCCCACCACGGGGCCAGGAAAACATCTGGCTCCACATGCCTCTCCTTGCTCCCTAGTCCCTTGCCTCTTCTTACTCTCTTTCCCTATGGGGAGGAGCACCTGGATAGAGAAGAATTAAACTGACTCAGAGACATCTGGCCTCGGGCCTTGGCTGCTCGGAGGTGACCTCTGAGCCCCTGAAATGCCTACGTGGAGGGGACTTTGGCTCCTTGACCATCCAACAGCATGATTTGCTTGTTTGTTTGTTTGTTTTTGAGAGAAAGTCTTACTATGTGGTTGAGGCTGGCCTCAAACTCATCACAATCCTCCTGCCTCAGCCTCCCAAGTGGTAGGATTATAGGCATGTGCCACCATGCCCAGCTCAACAGCATGATTTATGATGGGAGTTTTGGGATACACCATATCACTGCTGACCTCTGGAGTAAGTGGAGACCACAGATCTGCTGTGTGGGCAGCGCGAGAAGGAGGCCATGTCAACCCACACACCTGGGCCCAGATGCTTCCCAGGGGACAGTGCTCTGGAGTGTTGTCATACATCACAGTGCAATGGAAGTGATGGCACCCGGTCCTCCATGGGGAGAGGAGGACCAGAAGCTCGACATTTGGGTCCCACCCAAATGTTCCCGCCCGTCTGGTACCTCCTGTCCTCCGGCTGGTTCCAGTGTGTGCCCTTTCTCTATGACAGAAGCATTCTGTGAGTCACTCTGGAGAATTCCCAAATTCAAGGCACCCCAGATTCCTAGCCAGATGGTCTGGGGTGAGTGTGGTCCTGGACACTCACCCCTGTAGCTTGGCCCTTAAGGGAGGATAGCATGGCAGGGTTTGTCTTCAGACTGCAGCGTGGGGAGCTCATGGCAGATGCTCTATGTCTGCCTTACAGGCAGGGGAGGGGAGGCTGGGATGGCTCAGTGACCTGGCCCAGGCAATTCTGCACAGATTCTTGCATATTCTGTCATTTTAAACAATTAAACCTGGGCTAGAGTGGCACCCCAAGGCCCTGGGTTGTATCTCTAGCACTGAGAACAAAGACTAAGCCTGTATCTGTGGGCCAGTGAGCTCAAACAGCATTCCCTGCAAGCCTACCTGACCAAGGCAGAATGAGAGAAGGAACAGGGCTCTGGAGCTGTGAGCAGGGTCTCTTCCGCCCGAGGACAGAGGGAGATGAAGATTCTTGCCTGTTTTCTTGAGATGACCACTGGCACACATGCCATACCCTCCAAAGACAAGCTTTGGTTTTCAGAGGGGAGCTAACACCATACGGGGAAAGCGATGTACAGCGTGCCTGCCAGACCTTGCCCTGCAAGGTGCTGTGCAGCGTGTTGGGTTCATCCTCTGCCCTCCAGGACTGGCACTCGCTGTCAATGGCACAGAACCACAGGAGGACTGAATTGCAGTGCTTCCTGAGGACCAGACCTTGTCTAAAGAGGCAGTGCCTTAGCCAGGTGTGATGGTGCACTCCTGTCATCCTAGCACTCTAGGAAGCTGAGGGAAGAGGGCGAGAGGTTTGAATTCAGAGTAGGTAATTTAGTAACTTAGTAAGATGCTGTCACAAGATAAAAAATAAGGGCTGGGGATGATGTGGCACAGTGTAAACGTCTTGGGTTCCAGCCTCACTACTGAAAAAAAAAAAGCCATCCCCCAGCTTTTCTTTCCTTCTCAACCAACATTCTCCTCACCACAGGATCCACACTTCAGATACACAAGGGACTTTTCCAAATTATACCCCAGCTTGGCTGAACATTAGACAACAAAGGAAATGTAATGAATCATCACATCATAACTGCGCTGAAGTACTTCCTAGCTGGCAGGCATTGCACAGAGAGTCCTTCATCCAGTCAACAAATATTGAGTGTTTGCCATGTGCCTGACCCTATTCTTGGCCCTAGGGACAAAGCAGTGACCAAAATAGATTTTAAGAATCTCTGCTGCAGGAGAGCTGACATTCAAGTGGAGGAAAGCAAACAGTAAACATAATGAGCAAATCATATAATAGGTTAAAAGGTGACATAAGTGCTGGGAATAAAAGTTAAGCCAGATGCAGCCCAGCTGTGGAGTATTTGCACAATGTCCTGGGTTTTATCTCCAGAACTAGAAAAAAGAAGAGAAATTTTGAGCCAGGCCAGAGGATGGAGAATGCTGAGGGAAGGTGTTTGATTGTGATTGGGTAGTTAGCAGAGGCATTTGAGCCATGTGTATGTGCTGTCTGGGGAGGAATGTGTGGGGCAGCAGAACAGAAGTGCAGAAGCCTGGTGGGGGATGGGAGGGCATCACTGTGTCCAGGAAATGGGACAGAGCCCAGGGTAACTTGAGCAAGGGAGAGCAGAGTGGGAGGAGCTCTGGAGGTGTGACTATTAATCATGAAATGCCAAACTGATTGGAATAAAACACCTGGTTGATGAGTAAAGCATACTTCTGGGAGTATCTATGGGGCATTTCCAGAGATGATTGGCATGTAAGCCATCCAATGAAAGAGGAAGACCCACCCCCAATGTAGGTAGTGACATCATCCAATAGGCTTGTAGCCTGGATGGAATAAAAGGGAAAGGAGGAATTTGCATGCCTCTGAAGAGCTCCATTCTGCTTGAGCAGGTGCATCTTTTGTTGCCATTGCCTGTGAACATCAGACTCCAGTTTCTTCAGCCTTTCAACACAGAATCTCCAGGGATTTCCCAGGCCTTTGGTCTTGGACTGGTGTTGCAGCCTTGATCCCTTTTGTTTTACAGCTCCCAGCTTCTTGAACTGAGTAGCTGCTGGATCCTCCTGCTCTACAGTGTACAGACAGCCACTCAGAACTCTCCTGCCTCTGATCCTGTAAGTTTACCTAATAAATCCCCATATACACAAATTCTGTCCTGTTAGGAAATCCTAATCAACACAGGAGGTGAGAGGAGACAGGTCCAGGCAGGGTGTGGGCAGATCTTGCTGCCTTCCAGCACTACAGAGAGGCTTTCATGTTTACTATGAGCAAAGAAGAGGTCCCTGGAGGGTTTGGTCTGGGTGAGGTTTTGGAGGCTGGGGCCTTGAACCAGCAAATCAGAGCCTCACCACTGAGCTTGTTGGCTGAGGCAATGACAGGAGGCATTTCCAGGTTCAGGGCCCTAAGGATGGAGCAACTGGCTCTTTATGTGACACTACTGTCAGGGGCAGTGTCAAGAAGCTGGCCTTTTTCAGTGACAGGCACACCTATGACATCTGCCTTGGGGACAAAGAACTGAGGTTTGGTTCACCCAAGACCTAGAATAAAAATGGCCCTCTGCTCCAGGGTGCAAAACTCCACCAATGGCA
The DNA here is from genome assembly GCA_004027595.1 of Dinomys branickii. NCBI lineage: Eukaryota > Metazoa > Chordata > Mammalia > Rodentia > Dinomyidae > Dinomys > Dinomys branickii. The sequence goes on along the minus strand of PVLD010015599.1, from coordinate 23,458 downwards.
ATGACAGGAGCCCTTTCCAGCTGAGCTTCCAAGTGCCACCTGGGGTGTTATGGTTTGTGCCTGAATGTCCCCACAAAGCCACATGTGGCCACAGGTGGCGGGCTTTTTGAAGACTGCCTGTTACACCTGGACCTCTTGTTTTCCTGCCCTCACCCCAGGAAACAGAGTTACAGTGTTTCCAGCTTCACTCAGCCTTAGGCCAGGGTCCTCACTTCCCAAACATCCTCAGCATGTGGAAGAGGAGGGCAGGAGAGGGTGTGAGCTCTACACCTGCCTGGGCGGTAGCATGCATACAATATGAGGGAGGAAAAGAGGCTTGCTCTACAGTTGCTCCTCACCATACCACCCTGCCCTGGAGCCTGCTGATTACAGACTGAAACCTCCACTCTGAGCTAAATAAACCTTTCCTTCCTTAATTTTGGGCACCGGGTATTTTGTCTCAGCAATGAGGGAAAAGTAAGCAAGACACAAGACAACACTCCCCACCCCAGGATCCCACCCAGGACAGGAATGTGGGCCAGAGGGTGGGTGCAAGGTCAGAAGGCCAGAGGAAGGGTGGCTGCAATCCAAACATGGCCTCAGTGCTATCTCTGGTCCCACAGGTCCTTCCAGAACCTTGCACCTCTTGTTAGGGGGTGGTTTTACTTCCTTTCTCCTTGAACCTGGATGGCTTTGTGACTGTCTTCACCACAGAACGAGATAGAAATGACTCTGTGCGGCTTGCAGGCTTTCTCTTCCCCTTTTCTCTCTTGTATCTATCCCTTCCCCTTCTCTCCCTCTTTCCTTCTCTCTTTTGCCCTCCCTTCTCACTTCTCATACAGCAGCCCCTGTCTATGGCCACTGAGCATTCAAAATTTGGCTAGCACAACTAAACAACTGGATTTTAAATTGTATTTAATTTTCATGAAATTGAAACATGGTAGTCCTTCCTTACCGGTAGGTTTCAGTTATCTGTGACCAACTGCGGTCCAGAAATATTAAATGGAAAACTCCAGAAACAAGCAATGCATAAGTTCTAAATAACTTATAGCAGAGTTATAATTCTTCTGTTATCTTATTGGTTTTCATTGGTAATGCTTACTGTGACTAATTTATAAATTAAATGTTATCATAGCTGTGTCTGTATAGGAGGAACAGCACGGATAAGACTTGACAGAGGTGAGGGATTTCAAACATGTGCAGAAAGTTGGAACATGTTCCTCGTGGGGAAGGGGCAATGACTGTGGCCACATACGGCACCTTCTCATTCTCTCTCTCTCTCTCTCTTTCTCCATTCACCTATAGAGTCATAAACCAAGAGGCACTATTCTGTAGCGGCCACACAGAGAGACCACATAAAGGTATAGGAGTCCCAGCTTCCATACCCTCCGCATTTGGGTGTTGTCATTTAGCTCCAGACACATGAGTATGAACCAGAATGAACCAGTGTGAGCCAGTATGAGCCAGAGCAAGGCAGCCTTCAGACACTTCTGGCCCCAGTCACTTCCCAGTGGTACCCAAGTGAAGACTGCAGCAAGACCCACCCAGCAGAGCCCAGCCAGCCCCAGGACTGTGAGAGACAATGCTGAGTGTGGCTGTTGTTTGAAACCACTATGATTTCCTCTGCTGCCATAGCTCACTGGGCAGAAGGCAAAGAGCACACAGAACTGTGGGCCAGACAGACTTGCCACATCCCAGTAGCCTCTCCTGTGCCCACCAGCAGAGAGAGGATCCGCAGAGCATGGCTGCTGCCTGGCTTTGTGTTTTGGCTTGTGTCTAGATGGCCCCCAAAGCCTCATGTGGTTATAGATGGGGCTTTTTCAGAGGTGGCTGGATCTAGAGTGTGTGACACTGGGATTGATTCATGGTGCAATGGTAAGGTTATGGGCACTAGCACTAGGGTGTGAATGCTACCCAATCTGAGTAGCCTGGATAAGATATAAGAGACAGAAAGAGGCTTGTTGCTGCTTGCTTGCTTTTGGTGTCTTCTGCCTGCCATGAATTGTTTATCCTCTGCAATGCCATCCTGTCTTGGACCCAGCCAAGTATGAACTGAATCTTCTACAAACTGTGAGCCAAAATAAACCTTTCCCCCTTTAACTTCGGTTGTTGAGTATTTTGTCTCCACAACAAGAAAAAGTAACTAAGACACTTTATATATAAAGTTTTATTGGAACTCATATTTACACATTATCTGCTGCTCTTTTCTCCTTAAAATAGCAGAGCCACGTGGCTATGACAGAAGCTAAGCAGCACACAAAATCTAAAATATTTACTATCTATCCACTGACAGGGAGTTTTCCATCTAGATTTCCCTGGCTTTTGAACTCAGTGTGACCACAGTAAGGTGAGCAAGGTGATGTTAGTCTTCCCCCTGGGTCATGCATTTTACCTTCTGGGAAGAGCTCTGGCAATCTAAGGAGGGGCTGCCCCTCAGCATGGGTGAGAGAGAGAGAGAGACAGAGACAGAGACAGAGACAGAGACAGAGACAGGGACAGACACACAGAGAGAGAAATATCCCAAGTTCAAGTCCAGACTGGGCAACTTAGTGATTTAGTGAAACTGCCTCAGATCTAAAAATAAAATTGGACTGGGCATGGTAGTACATACCAGTCACCCCAGCACTCAGGAGCGTGAGGCAGGAGGATCCCTGCAAGTTTGAAGGCAGCCCGGGCTACATAGTGAATTCAAGGCCAGTTTGAACTACATAGTAAGACCCTGTCTCCAAAAACCAACCAACCAACCAACCAAATAAATAAATAGATAGGACTAGAGATGTAGCTCAGGGCCAAGACCTTGAATCCAGTGCCCAACACAGAAAAAATAAACCTAATCAAGCAAGAAAATAAACAAACCTTGTTCAGAGAGAGCCGCAGAGACTTGGGGTTACCTGCCCCACAGAAATGCAGCCTGCACTGAGCAACACTCCCCACATAGCTGTAGGCTTCATGGTGCCTAAGCACAGGGACAGCGACTAGCTCACCCTAGGCAGTGACAGAGTCAGCTGAGGAGGGCCAGGGCTGGGGAAATTTTGCCAGCACACTCTTTTTTATTTTTGTTTGAAATGTGCCAATTACAGTCATGAGAATTGAAAGGCGAACTGTAGATTGGGGGTCTCTGGGACAAAGCAGAGACTATGTGACTTTCCATGGCTTGGGCGTACACCCTGGAGCCCCCTCACCTTACCCCACCGGAGCAGACACCCCCACCCTTGCAGTCTGGGTGACAGGCTTCCAACCACACCCCGAGCTGGTCTTGGCTGGGCTGGCAGGAGACCCTGAGCCAGAATGAGGCTAGGCGCAGGGGATACTGCACACCTGTCTGAATTTGCATATAGATTTCCCAGGCCGGGGTGCCCAGCACTTGCCCTGCGGAGGGCGGCTGTTCTCAATTTTCTGATTTCCCAGAGGTTGGCTTCATTAGGCAGGGGATGTAGAGCCTCTTTCTGCGATTTAGGAGTGGTGTTACTGCTCTTGGGGGGCTTCCCAGATGCACTCACTGGAGAGAGTTTTCACAGGCGTGCGCTGCAGAGTCCAGACGGTCCTTACCGGCGCAGGGAAGAAAGCAGGTTTTCTTCTTTTGGATGATCCTAGCCACAGATTATCAAACAAGCACTGTCGGCCCCACCTTGCTTTCATCCCCTTTGCACCTCTTCCCTCCTCTGCTAATTCTGCATTTCTCATCCGAGGCTGGCTGGGCCGGTCAGTTTAATGAGCCTCCGGATCTGCCGTCAGATAGATGGTGGACCATTAGCCGCCTGTTTAACAACCATATTTCTTCCTCAGGATAAGGGCTCACTATCTCTCACATGAAACACAGCTGGCAGAGGCCCCCACCATCCCTGACATGAAGTACCAAGCAATTACTCAAGAATGATTCCAGAGCCATGGCAGCTTGTGAGAGCCGCCTCTTCCTCTGCCCCGTAGACTGGGAATCGGAAGCCAGCAGGCGGCTGTTCACAAGAGATTGATGTCATCTCCAAGGTGCTGCTTTTGGTTTTCTGTGCAGCTCTTCTCTGCAGTCTGCTCTTTCTGACCTGACCCGCAGTGCTGTGAGTCCCAGTAGTGTCCCCACGCAGACGCCCAGAGTCCCCTCCTGCCCAGGTAGCGGCTTCTCCTCCAGCTCATGGTCCTGAGCTACTAAAAGCACAGTTTTGAGTCCCAGGAGATCATATTACAGCTGGAAAGAGGTAAGTGAGTCATACATAGGGTGGCTACTCTTCAGGCTGCCCCACAGCTTCTAGTTTAGGTAGTCCTAGGGTACCCCACACCTGTCCCCTAGAGACTTCCCCAAGGCCACCGGCTAGTCAAACGTCCCTGCATCACTATTCAGCCTACCTCCCCCTGCCGGTCCTGCTCTTTCTTCGGCCTCCTGTTGACCAGGGCCATTGGAAGCCTGTGTTCATGTTAAGCAGGTGAGCCCAGGTGAACGAGGGGGAGAGGACTCAGCAAGACGGGCAGCCCAGGGACATCTGAGCTTTTCTTGCTTCCAGCACAAAGACGAGCAGATCAAAACACAGAGCTGCTACCAGTTGATTTTACAATAAGTATTCACACTCATAAGAAAGAGAGGAACCCTCAGCAGGGGTGAGAGGGTTAGGTGGCGGGTGGGGGGTGTCAGACAGGAGAGAAGAGGCTGATGACTGGTGGCCCTTAGCTTTTGAGATGGGGGCCTAAGTTTTAACGCGCGACAAGAGGTGACATCTGGAGCTCACTTGAGGTGATCCATAAAGCCCAGAGCCTCAGGCTGCTGTTCTGAAGGGGACCTACAACTTAGGAACTGGGTAGGGAAAAGAAAAATCCCAGGTCAGAAATCAAAACCTCAGGCCTACACCAAAAACAGTGGCAAGTGGGCCTGGAGTACAGCTCAATGGTACAGCGCTTGCCTGGGAAATACGAGGCAAGCCCCCGCACTAAAGAAAAGAAAAGTGGCTGTAGGGGGTGCAGATTTTCTGCTCCTGGGAAGGCTGAGAGGCACACATCATGAGAGGCACATAAAAATGAATCCAAAACCATTTATACACCTGGGCCTGGGCAGAAACAGATATAAAATTGCTCCGAGGGACTATTTCACAAGCAAGCATAGTCTGGATCCTCATGAGGCAAACATTTTTAATATATAAGCTCACAATAAACAATATTGCAAAATATCTACAAAACAAACCACCAGGAAAGAGAGGCAATAGGAGAAGAATCAGCTCCTAAGAACTGAAATTAACAGGGCATCTGAGCATGACTTTTGTTTTGTTTTGAGATGGTGCCTCTGGCCTTGAACTCACTATGTAACCTAGGGTTGCCTCAAATTTGTGGCCTCAGCCACGAGTGCTGTGTTTGTGGGCAGGCACCACCATGCCTGGCCCTGAGCATGACTTAAAATGTACTTAAAATGTGAGGAAGCAAAAGAAGGAATCAGAGTCATAAAGAAAGGATAGCATATTTGGAAATGAGAAGAAATCAGACCTGAAAAGAGTCAGGTAGGCCTAGATGTGAAAAATCGCTGCATTGAAATTATAAATTAAACTCATGTGATAAATAACAGCCAAGAACACTGAAGATTAGAGAACTAGAAGGAAATGATCCGAAATGCAGTACAGAGATATAAAGAGATTGAAAATGAAAACATAGAAGCACAATGAAGAATACGGAAGACAGGACGAACAGGTTGAATGTGTATCTAATAGACTCAGAACAAGAGAATAAAAACAATGACCGAGAGGCAAATTCGACACTCAAAACGCCAACTGTTTTCCTTAATTGCAGGAATGAGTCATGAGACTGATGTAGCACACTGTCCACATTGGATAGATCAAAAACGAATGCACATCTAGCTACGCTGCGAGAAACTAGAGAACATCAAAGACTCAGAGATCTTAAGAGCAACTGAAGAGATGTGACTAAAAGGAAATGACAATTTGATTGACAGAATTCACAGCGACACTGATAGGTGCTAGAAGACAAAGCTGCATCTTCAAAGAACTGAGGCAAAGCATCTGTGAGCCAAGAGCCACAAACCCAGGTAATTTGTCACTCGGAAGTGAGGATTGGGAAGGGGACATTTTCGAAGGCCAAGGGCTTATCATTCATGAGTCCTCTCTGGAAGAATGATCAAGAGGTCCCTTCAGTTGGCATGGAAAATAAATCCAGAAGGACTTAAATTCTTTAACCTAATTAGCATGGTCTATAACAGTAATATTAATAATGATGTTGAGGAACTTTGGAAGGCTGAGGCAGGAGGATTGCCAAGAGTTCAAGGCCAGCCTAGGCTACACAGTGAGATCCTGTTTCAAAAAAAAAAGAACAAGGAGAAGGAGAAGGAAAAGGGATAGGGAAAGGGGAAGAGGAAGAGGAAGAAGAAAAGAAAAAAGAATTAAAATGCTGGTCAGCCATAGCATGCAAGCTGGGAGGAAGAATTAGGGAAAGGAATGCAAAGGAAAGCACTGCGCCAGGACGCAGCCCACCAGTCTGCTGGGGCAACCCCGTGGACTCCACTGGGCCCCCGGCTGCTGCGGGGCAATGGGGCGGAGCCTGGCGGTCCGCCGGGTAACCCCGCCTACTCGACCGGACCCCCGATGGCCTTGAGGGCTTGTCAGTGGGGATTGACCGTGGTGAACCTGGTTCCCTGCCTATCTACCATCTTTGAGGATGGGTGCTTTTCCACCTCCTGCCATAGCAATTTGTGTACACCCGTGTTTGTTACAGCATAATTTGAACCAGCCATGTCTCTTCCCAATGTGAGATCCCGAGGGAGTAAAAAGTACAGTTATTATCAGAAGGAAGACGACTGATTGGGTGGTAGAACAACGGAGATGAGGGTGGAGAAAACTGATTAATCAAACGAGTCATCATCTGTATAATTGAGTAACAAGTGTTAACATAACATTTTGTAATACAGCATCCGGTGCTAATTCCCTACTATTCTCTATAATTTTGTATTTCCTGTATTGTTTTTGTGTTATTCTGGTTTATATGTCTCCATTCTTTTGCCTTTAAAATAAAGTTTAAAAAAAGTGCGAAGGAAGACAATAGATGTAAGTCCAAATACATCAGGAATTACAACAATAAATGTGTTAATCTTATCTATTAATTATCAGAGGCTGATTGGATTAAAAAAATCTATACAAAAGAGTTAAGACACAACTAACTCAACAACAGAAAAGTTGAAAATAAAGGTTGGAAAAGTATGAATACCAAAGAAAGCAATATTAATGTCAGCTAAAGGAGTCGTGAAGACAGAAAGCAAAAGTTTATTCAGTAGTAAAAGAAAGTGGGGGTGTGTGTGTAGCTTGAGGGTAGAGTGCTTACTTAGCATGTGTTGGGCCCCCAGGTTTGATGCCCAGAAACACACACACACACACACACACACACACACACACACACCATCATCATCATCATTGAAGTAGAAATAGTTTTCCATGAAAACAGAGTGATTCTGAGCCCCTGCACACCTCTAAGTATTTGATCTCACCCTCAGAAAGCAAAACTGAAGGAGAAACCAACACCTCACAATCATAGCAAGGAATTCTGATGTATCGTTAGAAAACCGTAGCTTAACCTGGTAAGAGTGTAGAAGATTTGGAACACACCATGAACAGGCTTGACTGAGACATAATAGGAACTAAGTTTTCTTTCCAAATACACATCTGACACCTAAAACCTAATCAGGTCTTAGGCTTGCTATAGTCTGGATCTTCAATGCCTCCCACCAAAGGCCATTTTTTGCAGTCTTGGTCCCCCAGGAGATGTTCTTGGGATGATGCTCTGGAAATGTGAAGAGGCCTCGTGGGAAGTCTTTGGGGCACTGAGGGTGTGCACTGAAGGGGACCTGGAGCCCTGGACTCTGTCCTGGCTCGCTCTTTCCCCTCCCCTCCCCTCCCCCTTCCTCTCCCTCTCCCTCTCCCTCTCTCTTTCTCTCTGAACTGAGCATTTTGCTCCTCCCTGTCATTGCTGTCTGGCAATGTCACCAAGACCTAAAAACAATGGGTCTGCTTGATCATAGACTGGGAGCTCTAAAACCATAATTCAAAATAACCCTTTTTCCCATTATAAGTTATGTCAGGTGTTTTGTATAGTGACAGAAAGCTCACTATACAGGGAGGATCAGTCAGAGACTATTATAGACAAGCCTCAGCCAGCCCTCAAAGAACGTATCACCCGTCAAGTATAAGTTATTACACAGACGTTTCCTGGATGGGGTGGGGATAGGGACTCCCCAACTGCCTTTCAGCATACCTTTGATGCCAAAAGCAGGGAAGAGCAGTACCTACACAGAAGGTACAGATGCACAGTTCCTAAATCACAGCTAGCAAGCCAAGTTCAGCAACCTATTTATGAATATTTTAACATGAACAAAGACAACATGGGAATGTAAAGACAGTTAACACCAAAGTATCTGCTAAAGTCATTCATCACATACAACGTTAAAGGGAAAGGTCATAGGCTTATCTTATTGGGGGGGGTTAGTCAAATCATTCATAATTTTTTTAAAAATTCTCAGCAAATAGGAAATTTTCTTAAATTCTAGGAAACATCTACCAAAACCCCAAAAGAGCATCATGCTTCATGGTAAAACATCAGAATTATGTTCTCTGGAATCAAGAACAAGATAAGAATGCCAACCCTGTCATTTGGATTTGATGTGTTACTGAGCTCTTGAGCTAACATAATGAACAGCAATGATTCCTTAGGACAAGTTTTTGGCTACACTTAATTTAACAGTGACTTAAACAAAATGGTATATGTGTTTCTCACAAGGGCACTGGAGGTGGCTCAGGGCTGGCACTTGTGTCTCGTGAGGTTGGCCACAGCTCTTGACCTCATCCATCTTGTTTGGCCACCCCTGGAGGGCTGCAGTCTGCCCATGGTCCTCCATGCACACCACCTCACCCTGTCCCTGGTAATGACGCAGAGGAAGTGAAGGAGCTGCTTCTCCCTGAAGGACTTGTGGCAAAGGCTGCCTCCATGCCCTCCGCAGCCCGCTGGTTCCCATCTCAGCCCCTGGGGAGTGGAAAACTTCAATCTTCATCCAGGCAGCTGTGTCTGCAATGAACCATGGAAATTTCTACTTGTAATGGGGGAAAAAGAAAACCAGCATAGGACTTGCACCCAGTGCCATACAAGAACTCCTAATATGCCCTTTTGTTGTTCTTGAGCTTATGCTAATAAGGTAATACCTGACGGGGCCCCTAGATGGCTTCAGGATGGTGCCTGTCACCAGAGGGTTGGTTCTTTCAGCCTCATCACTGAGCTCTTTGGCAAGGAGAGAAGCTAGAGCTGAGTTTGACCTCTCATGGCCAACGGCTGAATCCCTCACTCTCCCATAATAACACCTTGATAAAACCCCCAAACAGCAGGCCCAGGAGCTTCTGTGTTAGTCAGCACATCCAGGTGCTAGGAGGGAAAGCACCTGGGAAGACTTTGAGGCTCTGTGCCCTGGGCACCCCCAAACTGGCTGCACCTCACTGGGCCTTTCCAATGGGGCTATAACCCTGGGTAGAACTTTTTCCAGTTCTGTGATTCATTCTAGAGAATCTGAGCAGGGGTTGTGGGGAACCCCAAATTTGTAATCAGTGGACAGAAGTGCAGGTAGTCTGAGGTCCCTCATTAGCACCTGGCACCTCATGGGGGGGCGTCTTATGTGACCTTGTCCCTAAACTTGTGAGCTCTACATAGCTCTAGGTGTCAGGATTGATTCAGATTGTTGAACACAGCAATAGACTGAACACACGTCTGTCTTCTCCAAATCCTGGTGCTGAAATTCCAACCCTCAGGGTGATAGTATCACTAGGTGGGCCTCTGCGGGATGATTTGGTCATGGGGACATGGAAAATGTTTGCCTTAAAGGATTAAATGTGAAAAGGGAAAAGTTTTAAACACATTTAAGAATGCTTTAGGAGAAAATATAGGAGCACGACTTTAGCATATTAAGGACTTCTTAAGATTCAGAAAGCACAAATTACATATACAGAATAGGATAAATACATTTGACTACTGCAACGTGTAAAACTCCTAAACTGAAAAGACAATGTTCCAGAGGGAAAGGACAGTCATCCTCTGTGTGATCATTAGAAACTACCACACTGCCAATAAGAGTTGGATGGTTGGGCTGATGGATGGTGGGTGAGCAGGTAGATGGATGGATGGGGGGAGAAAAGCATCTATTCATTTGTCTGTTTTGGCAATGGAGAAGGAAACTGAGTGCCTATTATTTTTAAAATAGTGTATTAATAAAAAATATGAAGCATAATAAGGCAGTTCGGGGCACAACTGCCATTAAAAATTAGAGAGACCACGAGGGTCAGATAAAAGGCTGGGACAATAAAATAAACCCCTGGGCATAATAAACTATTACCCTTCATAACATAGCATGTTACATCTCTACGCTTGTGCTTTCTCAACAGATCTGTCAGGAGACTGAAAAAACCACAAGTGCAGAATATCTGCCTGATATAAGGGAATTGTTACCAAGGAAAAACCTAAATACACCCTCAGCATCACTTACTCTAAGAAGACTTACAAATTACTAATTATGAAGCTGAGGCGGTGGTACATTCCTATAATTCCAGCATGCTGGGAGGCTGAGACAGGAGGCTCACAAGTTAGAGGCCAGCCTGGGCAATATAGCAAGACCCTGTCTCAAAATAAAAAATAAAAGGGCTAGGGCTGTAGCTCAGTGCTACATCCGGGGTTCAATCCCCAGCACTGCAAAACAACGCAAAACACTAACTTTGGAGGTCACATGGATGAATAACATAGTATTAGTTTCTCACCGGCTTTGCTATAGATAACACCTCTGATGTGCGCATTGTAACAGTTGCCTAGGTTACTTCTCTGGGATCTGAGGGCCACCTGAGAATGCTGATGCTTCCTGTGGGCCCGCAGATGTCTCATGGGTGACGGGAACAAGATAAAAGGGATTGGCATCGCTGTCATTCTATTGTGCGTGTCCCCTTTGTTGCCTTAAACCTTTGAGTCTGATTCTGTCAGCTCTGCACGCAGGCACGTCAAGTGCCAGTGCAGCTGGAGTGTGTTTTCTTTCTCTTTCTCCCACCTTGTGCCCCACACTTCTGAGTTTCTCCAACAGCTGTCGCAGCCTGTTTGCTCGGATGGAGAATGCCCCCCAAGGCCTTCTGGGCTCACACCTAGGGCTTCAGGAAGGCGACTGACTCACGGGAGTCCTGTAGCCGCCTCACTGTGAGGAGGTGGGGTCTGTCAGAAGAGGGTGCCTGGGGGTGTGGCCTGGAAGCATCTCTCCCCCTCTAGCTCCATCTTTCACCCTGCTTCCAGCTGAGCAACGTGTTTGAGGCTACCGAACAGGGACCAAAACTTCTGTGGCATGAACCAAAATAAACTTCTCCCTCTTAAGCCTTGGGTGTCAGGTATGTACCCCCCCATGAGAGACAATGACGAAGACACAGTGTGGACACCTAAAATTCCTCCCTCTCCAGAGCCCAGCCTGACCCACAGGCCAGGATATTTACACAGGATGACAGTACCAAGTACAAGAGGGTACTGTACTAAGTACAGCTTGTCCCTAGGACAAGCTGACCGTAATCACCTGGCGGCCACAAGAGGTGTCTTCTGGAACCACAGCCCTGGCCACTGGAAACCTCTAGACTTCAGCCCACCCCCAGAAAATCAATCAAAATCCCTTCTATCACCTCTGAGTCAAAAGATTCCATCTGGTATCAAAAATAGTTTTTATTCACAGTTCCCAGAGAGACAATCCCCATATCATGGGTGGTAAGGGAGCCCAGGGGACACACTGGGTCCCACAGGAGGCACAGGGATACACATCTTTGCTGTGGTTGCTGCCCCAAGGAACTGGATGAGGTGGGCAGGTTAATTGGCTCGTTTGAATAACTCATGTGCTCTGAGGCACGGGGACTGTCCCTGGTTGTCAGTGCTGGCCCCAGTGATGAGGGCAGAGTGGGTACCGGCCCAGGCTATGAGCGCAGTGCAGGACTATCAGGTTAATAATAGCCCTTAGCTATTTCAGGCTGATCAGGTCTCCAATCTCCCGAATGAGTGTACAGCAAGGGCTAAATAAAAGAGGCAAGTGAAATGATTGCAGGGCTCCAGGAGGATCAAAGCCCTCTCACAGAACTTGAGATTCTCTCAGAGCTAAGACCAAGCCCTTCTCTGGGTGGCCCCTGTTTATTCAGTTGTCAGAAGAAGGGAGGGGAGTACTGGAGGAGGGTGGGAACCACTGGAGGACTCCAAGTAAGGTGTTAAATTAATTCACCCAGGAGTGCGATGCCTGAGGCTACAGTCTGTATCTAGTTACGGTTGGATCCAGGTGTCCTTGGCTGTGATCTTGTCTTACCCTTTGAGGCTTTCCAGCTTCATCTGCATTACAGGCCTGAGTAAGGATCAGTGACTCACAGAGTTCACCTACAATGAGTCTATTGCTTATCTCTAGAGAAGGAGCCTAGGCCTGGGAGAGACTCACAAGTAAACACAGAAAGCCAGGTGGTTACTTAAAGTCCTGCTCAGGGCTGCTTTGTAGTGGTCTCCATCACAGGAGGTGGTTGGGGTGCAAGCCCTGGGGGGCTGGTTGGGATTTAGGACTCATGCCCTAGGAACAGGACTCCTCCTGAGTGCGGTTCTGAGGGGAGGGGACAGGGAAGGCAGTTACCCCACAGATCTTGGGGTATTCAGAACCAGGTACATCTGGTATCTGCAGAAGCATCAAGAGTGCAAACTCCTGGACACAGTAGGTCCAGTCACTGGTGTGGCGCCTTCCCTGCCTCAGCCTCCTTTACTCCTTCCCTGGGAAACAGCTGTTCCAACTGGGACCTCAGGAGATTAGGATGAAATTAAAATGCCAAAAGCAAGAATTCTTTTTTTTAGCACTAGGGATTGAACTGAGTTGTATCCCCATTCCTTTATTTTTATTGTTTTATGTTGAGACAGGAGCTCACCAAGTTGCTAAGTTGCAGCCTCCTACCCCAACCTCCCAGAGGGCTGGGAGCCCGTGTGTGCACCACTGTGGCTGGCTGGGAATTCCTTTGTGTGTGCACCTTATGTTTGGCACCCAGCATTCAAGGCCAGCACAGCAGGCCTGAGCCCTGGTTTTTCACCTTCACCTGCTTTGTGACTCAGAGGGACAAGACTGAGGCTGGGGATCCCCGCTGTCCTCAGACCCAGGAGGACCCTCAGCATGGGTCAGCCCTTCTGGTGCCCACACACCTCAAACAGCCCTGTTTGTGGCCCAAATATTTTTCTGCCAAGCCCTCTCCATGAGCAAAGCACGGTATTATTTGGATGAGTAAAAATCTATCCAAGGCTATTTTTTTTATTGATTACATCTACCAATACATTTTAGATATACATAGTGATCACATTAGCTATTGGGAATTTATGCCTGTATGTGATATATTTTGATTCCCTTTTTTGCCACTCCCCTCCCTTCACCCCCTCCGCCCCTCTGTATTTACAAAAGCTTGGTTTCCATTTTGTCCTCCTTTTCTCGCCATTTTTCTTTTCCCTTCCTTCCTCCCCCCGATTCCCATTCCCACCTGAACATTTCTTCCTATTTCACGATATCTATTATACATTTTTATCCTTATTTTCCCTTATGGTTTCTTACACCAGAGAAACTGTGCAGTATTTACACATGTGTGTCCAATTTATTTCATTAAAGAGAGTGGCCTCAAGATGCATCCATTTAGCTAGAAATGACTCACGTTTGTCCCTCTTTATAGCAGAGCAGTGCTCCGTTGTATAACACAACCATATCTTCTGTCATTCATCAGTTGATGGGCATTTGGGCTCTTTCCAAGATTCAGCTATTACAAACTATCCAAGGCTAATTTGTGTGTGTGTATGATGCTGAGATCACACCTAGGGCCCCACGCATGCCAGATGAGTGCTCCACTACTCTATACCACACACCATGGACTAGACTTGCAGAGATTTAAAACTTCAGTGCCAGCTCAGTGGTTTCCTGTTCCACCAGAAGCGGTGTGCAGAGCCAGATGTTCACTCTAGCAGCCTGTGACACACAGCGGCCAAACCTGCAGGTGGCCATGCACAGGCCACCCCTGTGCACACAGCAGTACCAGAGCCAGCACAGCACACCCTAGGTCCCCACTCCCTTACTTGGATGTGTCATTCACACAGCAGCATTCGCGCATGCCTGTTACCCAGCATGCACCTCTGGAGTCCCTGTCTTCAACAGCCAGAAGGAGCTGGAAAACTGGACACCTGCTGTGTCAGGAGCAGTGAGGTCACTTGTGGTCCCAGTGCAAAATGCAAATGCAGGGACAATGTTGAAAAACTTCCAAGAACTTTAAGTTGGGGGTGGTGGAACATTAAAGAGCACAGGGCCCTCCCTTGAAGCTGACTGGGGAGAAGGTGAGGGAGGGCAGGGCGCTGTGGGAGCCAGAGGCAGAAGAGACTTGAGGGGCTTTGGGGCGGGAATCTGTTATTCCTGGACTGTGGCTGTAGTTCAGTGGTAGAGCACTCACCTAGCATGTATGAGGCTCCAGGTTTGATCTCCAGCACAGTAAAACTTACATAATATACATACATACATACATACATACATACATACATACACACATACTGTTATCCCAGGGATATTATCCAAAGCTTGAAGGACGAAAGGTTGTTGCCAGGTGGGAAAAGGTTGAACCAGGGACATCAGAAACCAGGCAGATGGCTGCCGCCAGGAAGTAGGCTATTCTGGTCTCCTGGGGATTTGTGAGTAGCTCAGTTCAGCCAGAGCCTGATGCAGATGGGCCTGGAAGGGCGGCTCAGTTATCTGCTGCTGTGTGACAAGTTTTCCCACCATTTAGTGACTTGAAATAGCACATGGTTGCAGTCTCAGAGGTTCTGGGGCTCAGAAGTCCAGGTGTGGCTCTGTAGCCTCGATGCCAGCGGGGCTGCTGTTGGCTTCAGGTGTGCCTGAGCAGGATCTGCTGCTGCTCACTGGTGTTGCTGTGGGCAGGATTTGGTTCTTGACTGGCTGATGGCCAGAGGCCTCCTCTAGTTCCCTATCATGTGAGTCTTTCCACAGGCTGCCTCCCAATATGCTGGCTGGCTTCCTGTGGAAGGTAGGAAGTCGACAATCTTTTTATAACCTAATTTTAGAAGTAAAGCCCATCACTTCTCCTATATTTTCTCACTAGAAGTGGGTCTTGAGGTATAGGCCTCACTCCTGTGGGGAGGGGTCACTCAAAGTCCTTGCGTTGCTAAGTGAGCCAGCCTGTGGCATCCAGTGACTCCATCAAACACAAATCCAGGTATTGCTGTAAAGGGACACTTTGATGCCGTTCACATCTACAATCAGCTGACTATATGTAGGACCTGGTGATGTGGTGGGCCTCATCCAGTCAATGGAGGGCCTTAGGAACAAATCAGGGATTTGGTAGAGAAGAAGGAGTGGCCACACCCTCTCCTGACTGAGCCTCCACCTCCCGCCTTTCCTACATATTTCAGATTTACCAGCTCCTTAGTCTCATGAGCCAATTCCTTAAAATTAATCTGTTAATATTAACCCACATGGGTCCTGCTGGATGTTCCTTTGGACTGCTCTGGGGACACAGGCTTGAGTCTGGGAGGCAGGGCTGTGGGGCCCTTGAAGGACCAGCTTCCTAGGGTAACAAAGTACCGCAGAGGGGAGGCTCACACAATAGTTATTTCTGACAGTTCGGGTTTTAAAGTCTGAGCGCACTCAGTGATCAGGGAAGACTCCTCCTGAGGCCTCTTTCTGTGGACTGCCAGCAGCTGTGTCCACTGATGTCCTTACATGGTTTCCCTCAGCATGTCTGTGTCCTCGTTTCTTCTCAGAAAGACACCAGTCCTGTTGGAGAAGAGGCATCCCAGTGACTTCATTTTAACTTAGTCACCTCTGTAAGGACAGTCTCCAAAGACTGTCCCATCCTGATGTACTGGGTTAAGACTTCAACATACAAATGAGGGGACATGGTTCAGCCTAGGATACCTGCTTACCCCAGATGGGGCATAGGAGTCATCTTGGGCTGCCATAATGAACACCACAGGCCAAGTGGCTTGAAGAACAGACACTTAGGTTTTCCTAGTGCTGGAGGCTAGAGTCTGAGCTGGGGAAACTGGCATGGCTGGGCTGCAAATGGTCACCATCCCCTGTGTGCTCACATGGTGGAGGGAGAGGCAATGAGTTCTCTGGTGTCTCTTCTTATCAGGACACTAATCCATCATGAAGGGCCCATTCTTTTGACCTCATCTAATCCTAATCATCCCTAATCCCTCTAATCATCTAACCTAAGTGCCCAGTTGCTAATATAATCACAGTGGGAGTTAGGGCTTCCACATGTGAATTTGGAGGGACCCATGACGTGTGTGAAATGAGCTACTGACAGCCAAGTATAGGGGTACACACCTGTAATCTCTGCTGCTTGAAAAACCAAGAAAGGGGAATTATAAATTCAAACCTAACCTGGGCAATTTAGGAAAACTATGTCTCAAAAGATGGATGTATCAGTAGTTCAGTGGTAGTACATTATGGGTTCCATCCCCAGTACTACAATCAATCAATCAGAACTATTGTTGCCACACGTCCGACAAACCTTTTCAGAGTCAAGAATATCCTGGCTTGGGCCAAGATCATCTAGTTGATGGCCAGCAAAAGAGCCAGTCTGAAATGCCTTTGGCTCAGAGTGGTGTTGGTTGGTTGTGATTGTTAATTATATGTCAACTTGACTTGAGTAAGAACCACGTAGCATAGTTAAATATTGGGTATGTCTGTGGATGACTGATTACAAGCCTGCAAAATGAGGGAAGAAGACCCATTCCAAGTGTGGTGGCATCAAACCATAGGCTTGCAGGCTGGACAGAATAAAAAGGGAAAGAAGGAAATGTTTCCTCGTTTTTGGAAAAGCTCCAGTCTTTGTCAATGCCTTTGGACAATGGTCTCTAGTTTCTTCAGTCCCTCAGTGCAGATTCTTCCATCTTCCAGAGCAGACTCGCACAGCTGACTGTCCAGCGAGCATCCAACCCCTGACCTACAACTGCTCTGCTGGGTCTTCCTGCTCTCCAATGTGCAGAAGATCATTTTGGATTTTTCCACCTCTGATCCAGTAAGGTGACCTAATAAGTCCCTTTGTGTAATAATAATACTAATAACACTCATATTAATAATTTAGCTGAGTCCATGCCTCTAGAGAACCCTAACTAATACAGTTGGGTGGGTTGAGCAAGGCTCTGGCTAAGTTACCCAGAAGCCAGGAAGCCTGTTAGCACTTGAGCCTCCCATGGGTGAAGAGGGGATTCAGGAAGACTTTGCTGACCTGTATCAGTTGCTTATTTCAGCGGGTTCATGTCATCAGCTCACCAGTCTGGGGTCCTCTCTAGCAGCTCAGTTATAGGTGCACCAAGGAGCCCCATAGACTCTTCTGACCTTTAACATAGCATACGTTTCTTTTATTTTTCTTTTTGTGGTACTGGGGATTCATTGCAGGGCTTTCACACTGAGCTACATCTATATCTCTTTTTGCATTTTTTATTTTGATGCAGAATCTTGGTAAGTCACTAAATTCCCCGGGCTGGTCTCAAATTTGTGATCTCCAGCCTTAGCCCCCTAAAGTGCTGGGATTACACTCCATGAAGTTATGCACACATTTCTTGCAGTTCCACCCCCACCTCCTGCCCATGCTTCCCCCACACAGCACTCCTGCCTGCCCACCACAGCATCATTTGGGTACCTCCCCTGTATCTGTCCTTGCCCTAGTTTATGGTCTGTACTCCTCAATGAGGGAGGGTACCTCCTAGTGCTCTGTTGGCAGAGGCCCCCGGCCAGCTGCCCAGGTCCTGGTTAACCATGCACTGCCTTGGCTGAACAGGGTCTGTAAGCATCCAGATGCCACCTGACGGGCCAGGGTCGGCTAGGTTGCAACAAGCGCCACGGCAGGTTTGTGTGCGGAAGTCACCAGAAAAGCTTGAGTTAATGAATTGAGAACGCTTGTCGAGCCCAAAGCTATCACCTTCCAGGGCCTGTCTTGCAAACTGTTTTGCCATTTTCCTTTGGAGCTGTCCTCTGGGCACCAAGGAGTTAACACGGTCCAGGCCAGTCCCTGCCTGGGGCCACACATGTCCTGCTGTCAGTGTGCATCCCATTCTGGAAGTCATGTTCCTGGAAATGTGGGCAGACCTTTGGAAAAAGAATGAGCCTAAACTTGGGCCCCAGCTAAGCAAATTCTGTCATTTTAACCCATTGGATGAAGGGTCAAAGATAAAAAAAATCCAGCCACACAGACCATGTGCATCACAGGAATATCTAGGTAATGTATGTTCTGCCTTTACTCAGACGCTAGAAATACACATCTACTAACATCACTCATCTAAGAGTACAAATGAACACAAATCAAAAGAGCAAGAATCTGAAGTGCTTTAAATCATGTTGCAATCACTGCTGATTAGGTTCTTATCTTAGTTAATGAAAATAAATATCAAATTTAAGGGGAAAAAAACGGAAAAAAAATTTAAGGGGAAATGTACCCAGGGGCAAGAGGGACATTGGCTAAAACAGATAAGAGACTTCTATCATCTTTGCTGGCTCTCAGAACAGAAACCCTTCTCCCAGGAAGCGGGCCCTTGTGGGCAGATGAAGCTGGGGTCTATCATCAACCCATGGAGTCCTGTCACCTGCTTGTGGGTGGCTCCCACATCTACAACTCCGGTGCTGACCTCTCCTCCAGAAGCCGCAGACTCACTCCTGAAGACCACCAAGACTCGTCCCTTGTATAGGGAACCCTTCGCAGTCCTCGTCGCGGCCCAGGGAGTTTAATATTTGTAATCCCATGGGAAAGTTATTGTAATTCTAGTGGGTTAATTCCAATCTACCTTGGGCTGGAGGTACAGCTCAGTGGGCTAAGTGCTTGCCGCTGAGCACTAGGGCCCTGAGTTCGATCCCCGGTCCCGGAAAAAAAAAAAAAAAAAGGGGAACCATCGGATGGTTCCTTCTTTGGGGCTGGGGATATAGCTCAGTGGAATAAGCGCTTGCCTAGCAAGCGCAGGGTCCTGAGTTCGATCCCCAGTACCGCAAAAAAAAAAAAAAAATTCCAATCTACCACTCCCAGTGCAACTCATGGTAATAATAAAGACACCACTGCATATTTGTAGTTATGGGGAGCCAAGGAATACTAAGTCCAGCCACAGTGATGGCCATCCAGAACAAAGGCTCAACCCAGGGCTGTACACGGGTTTTATTAATTCATGAAGAAAGGAGGGAGGGGCTTGAGGATGAACGACTGTGAGAATGGCGGGAAGTAGATGAGTGCTGTGAGCTGGGCCAGGTAGGAGGCCTGAAATCACCTTTGCAGTATGCAGAGAGGGATATGTAGAAGGCATAATATGCATAACACAACTGAGGTAGTATGTGATGCTTTGTGATCACTGCTTCAGCTCTGATGTGTAACCGTTTATGCCCTGGGAAGTCACAGCCTCTTATCCTAATGCTCAATCCCAGCCAAGAGTGTAGAGCATGGCTGCCCATCTCACCTCACCCTGGCTCACACATGTTTTATTTGGGAGCTACAGTGGGCCAGGGAAACACTGCCCTGTCATCTTTGCTTCAAAGACTACACATCAGCACCTTGGCTGGATGGATTTGCATTGCTTAAAGCCAACTGAAGGGATAAGGAAAAGCCCTAGCCAGCTCTGTATCACCAATACATGGAAACAGGGCCAGGTTCAGCCAAAATGGAGACAATTGCTCCTCCTTCAAGCAGAGTTGCCCAGGTGGTCCCCCACACCTTGTGCTTGGCCAGTGAGGTCCAGGGGGTGTCAGCCATCCCCCCAACACTAGAGGTTACCTTTTCTGCCTCCCCTCTACCACCCCAACCCACACTGGCCCCAAGCTCTGGGCTACAACTGTGGTCTCCTCTGGGTGGGCTTATTCTTCAGAGTGGTGTCTAAAACCTATAAGGACAGGTCCTTCTCTAGCCACACCTTCATGCTGGAGATTGGTGGGCGAGGGGCTGCACATGTCTCCTGGAGTGGCTACAGCACAGCACCACAAACTGGGTGGCTCATCATCGCAACAGAAGTTGGTGCTGTTGTGCTGGACGCCAGAAGTCCAAAAGCCAGCTGTTGGCACCGTTAGTTCCCTGAGGAGACTGGGAGATCTTGAGGGAGGTGCAGTCCTCAGCTCTCCAGCCTTTGGGGGCTGGTGGCAGTCCTTGGTGTTTCATGTCTTGTAGCAGCAGCCCTCCAACCTCTGCCGCTGTTATCACATGGCTTCTTGTAGTCTCTCCTCTTCGTTGACGTGTGAAATAGATCATGTAGGAGGTCATTGACTTGGACTGAGCTCCCGCATCAGGCCTAAGAGATTGACCAAAATGGAATCACTTGTGCTAAAGACCACACTGATCAACTGAAACTAAGTTGTTTATTAAATCAAGAGGGAGAGAGGGAGAAAGGGAGAGAGAGAGAGAGAGAGAGAGAGAGAGAGAGAGAGAGAGCCTGACAGGCCACTTCTCACCTACTTTATAACGAAGTCCTTCTGTGTCAACCTTTATAAGGACTGATCCTCTCATGCTCCCTCTGATTTCCTCAGCCCTTTCCTACCTACAAAGCCAAACCCAAACTGACCTGCTCAGTTTATAGGAATTTATGAGAATGAGGCATAGTATCATCCTAGAGTCATAAATGAAAACCATTAAGATATTAAAATGTGTTGCAATTTTTTCCTTTGGACCCAGGATTCCAGTTCTATTGGACTAGGGGCCACACTAATCCACCTTGGCCTTGTCTTAATTACACCTGAAAGGGCCCTATTTCATATACATGGTGTGAGTGAAAAATGTAGTGAATATTTACATATTTTTTAAAAATGTATTATAGTAAAGGACCCATTGCCATCAACCCTCCTCGGAATCCTCCCCGTCACTTCAAACACGCTGACCCCACTGTCCTTGCCACTTTCTGAGGCGGTTCTGAAGTCCTCTCTCTTGTCTTTAGCTGTGCTATTGCTGCCTTAATGTCCTAAATCGATTCAAAATGGTTACTTTGTGGTCACTTTGGCTTCGGGGAAGGTACCAAATCCTATGAATGAGGCAGATGAGGACACGCCGTCATGTTTTTACGAGCCTGTCTTTCCACTGGGCGGCAGTTGGCAGCAGCCTTCACACAGTTTTAGTCACATCTTGTAACGACTCTCATGAAAGAGGATTCGCAGAGCTACTTCAGAAAGTGCCAGGAATGAGGGGGGACAGGTGTGAGAAATGAGAGGGACTATTTTGAGTATTGATGGCAACATGATTTGCTCTATAATAAAATTTTTTAAAATATTTAAGCACTCTCTGTACATTTTGATCATACCTCTTAAGGTCACATTCAAAGATTTAATGTGAACAAGAACTTGGGGGGCACGTCAATCCACTGCAGGGGTGAAGGGGCCTGAGTGCTCTGTCTTGCTGCTGACCCTATGCCAGCAATCCCAGCACCGTGCCCAATTCAGCACGTCCCACACAATCCCCACCTCGGCCTCTGCCCGACGTCCCTTCCTGTGTCTCCAACCAGCTCCCACGAATCGCTGTGTACATAGCTTGGCCCAACAAAGCCCCTGCCCCTGTGCTCCCCTCGTCTTCCCCGACCCTCAGCCCCCAGAGGGGCCTAAGCATCTGGGGGCTCAGAATCCGAGCGGCTCTGCTGCCAGGGCATTTGCAGCCACCCAGGACAAAAGTTTGTGGGATACTTGGGGCTCCAGTCAGCTTAGGAGGGTGACATTTGGGAGCAAAGGCTACCTTTCATGAAGACTGCTCATTTTCTGGGAATGGATTCCTGGATTTGGAAGAGTCCTCATCTGTTCAAGCTGCTACAGTAAAGTGTCCGGCTGGGCATGGTGGTGAATACCTGTAATCCCAGTACTCTGGGAAACTGAGGCGGGGAGATTTTAAGTTTAAGGCCAGCCTGAGGAACACAGCAAGAACCTATCTCAAAATAAGAGAAAAAGGCATGCGTATCTAGCTCAGTGGCAGAGCACTTGCCTAGCATGTCCAAGACCCTGGGTTCCAACCCCAGTACTGGGGGAGGACTTAAACTGGATGTTTAATAAACAACATAAATTTCTCATAGTTCTGGAAGCCAGAAGTCCAAGATGAAGGATGTCTCAGAATCAGTGTCCAGGGAAGACCTGGCCCATAGCTGGCCCTTTTCTCTGTGCCCTCACACAGCCAAACAGATTGGGAAGCTCCCTGGGGTCTCTGTTTAAGGGCACTTAACCCCATTCGGGAAGGTTCTGCCCCCGTGTCCCAATTACTTCCCAAGGGTCGCCCCTAACAGCATCCCCTTGTGAGGTCAGCTTCAACATGGGAAGTTTTCAGGCACATGAACCTTTAGACTGGCCCATTATTCTGATGGGTGTTGGCACCCTGCTCTCTGCCAGGGGAAATTCTGCAGAGCAATTACAGTGTTGAATACCAAAGCAACCATGGATAATCTTTCCACACGTTGTCAAGTATTCCTACCATTAATGTCCAGCAGGCTGCTCCCAGAGTCCTTTCTAGAACAGGGAGCCTGGGGCCAGGTCTGGGGATGGCTCTCTGAGTTGCTCCAGTCGCCCTGGGCCTGCTGTTCTGTCCCAAGGCTCCTCTCCACTCTAGGCAAACCAGACAGGCTTCGGGGGACATCTGGGAGGCCCACAGAGTGGGCTGAGCGACATCTGTCTGAGGGTGGCTTTGTGGGAACATTTAGGTGGCCCCAGAAGCCCTGGGGCTGGCAAGGTAGATGCCTGGCTCTGACACCTGCCGGCTCTGACACCTGGGCCACCCCTTACTCTCCGCAAACCCGAGCCTCCTCAAGCACCAGAGATGGAGGCGAAACTCTGTGCCAGGTGGTGCAGATTGAATCTGTGTGACTGTCGCCTGGTGGGGCTCCCTGGGCCAGAGCCAAGACCACCTCGTTCTCTGTCATGTCCCCGTTATTAAAGGCAGGGCCTGGGCTTCAGCAGGTGCTCGGCGGCAGTGGAATAAATGAATAACAATGAGTGAGAAAGTAATAAGTGAAAAAGTAATAAGAATGAAAGAATGAGGTCACGTTAATAAACGATGAGCACATGAATAATAAATAGATATAATTTAGCAAACATTTAGGTACAGCTTCCTCAGAGCCAGGCACTGTTCTAAGGAAGTTATAATTATTAATGCAATAAATACTCATAACCTCATTGTGAAGCTGGTGCTAATACTATATTCTTTTTTCCAGGTGGGGAAACTGAGGCACAGAGGTTAAGAGACTTGCTCAAGCTCCCACAGCCAATACAGGGCAGAGGCCAGGATGAGACCTGTCTTGCTGCCTGTGAACCTGCCCAAGCTTCCCCTCTTCATGAGGGGGTAATCTGAGGCAATGGGCAGAGGGGGACATCCCACTAATGACTGGAACCGTCACAGACCACCAGCATAGAAGTGATGTCCAAACTCTCAACCCCTTGGCATCCTTGGGGCCTGGAACCCCTGTGGCTCACAGAGGAGGTCAAAGGGCTGAAGTCAGATAACTGAGT
>PVLD010015598.1:31701-48076 GCA_004027595.1 Dinomys branickii | reverse complement strand
AGCTCTTTCATGGCCTGTTGGAGTTGTTTAATTTCGGATGCAATCGTTTCATATCTTGAAGTTATGAGGCTTCCTGGTTCCCTTGTTTCTTCCTCTTCAAAAGTTGTTCTGGGTGGGGTTGAGTTTTGAGACTGCGTTTTGCTCCTCTGTTTTCCCATTTTTGGGTATCAGATTCAAAATGTGGAGCTATAAATTCCAAAGGCCGTTCAGCAGGTGGAGGTCTGCTGCAAAGGCTGCTCCAATGATTCCTTCTCTTTGGGAGAATGTCCCTTAAGCTTTCTGCTGAGATTTGTTCTTCTGTCTTCCCTTTTTTGGGTATCTGATTCAAAATATTGAGCAGTGGATTCCCCAGTCAGTTCAGCAGGCAAAGTTCTGCTGCAGAGGTTGCTCCAATGACTTTTCTTTGGGGGAATGTCCCTTAAGCTTTCTGCTGAGAGTTCCGCTTAAAAGGCTGTACAGATATTTGTTAGATACTCCCTACCTAGTGACCTGGGTGAGGTGTGTAAGACCGCTCCCCCGCCCTCCCAGGGTTCCCTGCAGGTATAGGGTTGGATCTCCTCCCCCACTCGGTGATCTGGTCGCGAGCGCCAATATCTCACCCGTTTTTTGGAGTCCCTGCAGGCATGAAGGTTCCAAGGTGCCAGTCTATCCTTTGGGGCTTTCTGCGCGGCCCGCCCGATGCGCGCGAAATGTGGGACTGCTGGGCGTTGCCGCCGCCAAAAAGCGGATCTCTGTCGGGAGTCGCTGGAGAGCTGCGCCGGCTCGGGAGGCGGGAGGGACCGAGCTGTCTGTGTTCTCAGGGCGTTAGGACCCAGCCAATGTTCCTCCCCGCTCCCAGCGTTTGGGGCCCTCCGCGCGGCCTGCCCGATACGCGTGAAACGTCTCATCAACCTTATTCACCAGATCTGACACTGTGCAACTAACTTCTGGCTCTCCCCAAGTCAAAATGACCATAAAAGGTCAGTGTTTTGATACAATTCACAATATCAAGTCAGCCAGAGCAGTACAACTCAACATGTTCTGAAAGCGAATTTCCAGAACTTCTTCAAAAAATGAAGGAACAAAGAGACAAACATGTTTGACATGCAATGGAGGATTTTGAGGGGGATTAATGTTGGTGTGTCTTTTACTGTAATAAACCTTTTTCATGTAAACATGCAGCATATATGTTTATCACATTCCATGTTGTATTTTGTACTGGCAAAGCATTTGGGTGATAGAATAACAGTTAAC
The DNA here is from genome assembly GCA_004027595.1 of Dinomys branickii. Lineage (NCBI taxonomy): Eukaryota > Metazoa > Chordata > Mammalia > Rodentia > Dinomyidae > Dinomys > Dinomys branickii. The sequence continues at coordinate 46,843 of PVLD010015598.1, read as the reverse complement.
ACTTATTAAGATATAACAATTGGCCAGAATCTGTTTTATATTCTTTATATGCATCAAATTATTTCATTGCCCCAACAAACCTATGAAGTACAACTTATTTTATACCTTTTATAGATGATGAAATTTAGGCAAACACAGATTCAGTAGTACTTCAATGTTTCAGAGCTACCTGGTGACCCGAATTATTCACATTAGCCGCTGTTTCTGTGCTAAAGCACAATTTATGCCTCTTAATCAAAGGTTTGGGGCAATAAATACTTACCTATACATAGGTGTTGTTTATGCAGAAAATTAGAGCTGGATACATGCAGCTCAAAATTCTTAGGCTACACATGTCAATGAGTGCCATTTTGCCAATCATCCTAAACTAGAGATAATTTTGTCTCCTGGGGCACTGGCAAGGTGTGAGGAGACATTTTTTATTGCCATGATTGAGAGCTGGTATACTTTCAGCAATTAATGGGTGAAGTCCAGCAATGCTGCTAAATATTTTCCGGTTGTCCTACAGCCCTCAGAATAAAGAAAAAAAATTATCCTGTCAAAAATGTCGATAGCACCAAGGAAAAGAAATGTTGTCCTCCCAGATCAGGAGCTGGAGGTAGGGACACCTATACAGACAAAATGATGCAGAGGAATTATCTGTTCGGCTATGAGGTGTCCGCCACCAGCACTGTCAGCAGCGACAGAGTGAGTCCTTTATTTGAGCTAAGGGTGTCACAGTACATCATAGCATCTGCCACATTTGCGGCAAAGGGTTATGGAAGCACACTAGATGTGCTTCTGCATAACAAACCCTGCTTCCAAACGCCCACTTTGAATACCCTTGCTTGAATCAGACCTTTTTATTTTCTATAATTCAAGTTATTTTTACATCTTGGAGCTTTGCTGGCCCTAAAGAAATTGCTCCTCCCAAGAAGCCATTTCCTAGAGATAGAAAATAGCTAGGCTTGGAGTGTGCCTCTCATACACAAACAATCCGGAGCCCTGACACTTCACCACTGCCCCTGTAAGGCTCACACTCCAGGTTACTAGCCACCTACCCTGATCAGCCCAGGGCCAGGTACTAAACATTCTATGCCTCCCAGGCTGACGGCTGAAATGAAACTAGGAAATTTTAAATCTTCTTACCTTGCTATGGAAACCACCAGCAAAGCTCTGGCCTCCCAATCTGCTTCCCTGCCAGCCTGACTAACCCTGGTGCTGTCCCTTGGGGTCCTTTGTAAGTGGCACGCCATGCCTGCTGTTTGGGTTATGGCAAGTAACAAACTATGCCTACAATGAAAATTATTTCCTCTCTGCTGGCCTCCAAATACTGGAATCATAATAAAACTAACATTTAAAAATAATCAGGTGATTTGAACGGTTTACTTTTGTCATTTTTCTCTTATGTCCTTCCTTCACTGTCCTCTCTTATCCTTCGTATTGAAAACAATTTTAAAAACAACTGTTGTTTGTGGCTTTGACTGTACATCTTTTACTACATACATACATATTTTAAAATAAAAATGTTTATTCTCCATGAGAAAAAATAAATCCACACATGGTACTTGGTCATAAGTATAATGAATGAATTGCCTTGGTGTTATTTACTGCCCAACCATTGCTAATATATCCTGTTTTCCTGATTTGAAGCCACAGGGTTTACAGACACAAAGGTTCTATCATAGATTTAATAAAGTACTCTCATTTGGATTGCTTTTGTCAGCAACCAGTAATCTCTCATAATCCATATTAATGAGCCATGTGTTGTTTATTTCCAAATAATTAATTTTCAATTTATGTTACTAATGGCTATTTTGTGTTGCAATCTAACAGCCTGCACAATTCTAGCATTTCTATAAATCTCGTTAACTTTATCATGGCATATAGCTTGCCAAATCTGTGAACAAGACATTTATGATAAGTGGCCCCTGGGTAACTGAGCAATTCCCCTGCTCTGCTTATCCATAAAACGTTCTGCACTGAGGGGCCGCATGGTAATAATCCACTCTCCTAATTTCCTCGCTTTTACTTGTGATTTCATTCTTTAACCTTGGGAGGCAACTGCTGTTTACACAGTTTGTCTGGAGTTAGCTGTTTCACATACATCTACCCAACCTCTGCTCCCTGTTTCACAGATGCTATTTCTTAATCCTCCACCCAAAGCCCTGCAAATGCTAGGGTAAGTCTCACCAAACCAGTTCTAGGCAAAATTGGCACCATTTAAGTTCACATGTGTCCCTGGTCTTGTTATGGATTTGAAATAATGTGCCCTAGTTTTACTCCCCTGTGTGAGGTCGTTTATTGTTGTTGTTGTTATTTAGTACATTTGTAGCACACGCAGCTTACAGTCATCTTGGGAAGTGGGTAGATGTACATAATACAACCGGTTTGTTTGTTATTTAGTACATTTGTAGCACACGCAGCTTACAGTCATCTTGGGAAGTGGGTAGATGTACATAATACAACCGGTTTGTTTCTTCTTTAATTCCCTTCCTTTCTCCTCCCTCCTCCTCCTCTGATTCCCCTTTCCCCATTTTCATTCTTGTTGATGTTATTAATCTTAGCTCATGTTTACAAAGACTAGGCCCCTGTCTTTCCCTTGGGGACGTAAGTCTCTTCCTTGGTTACCTCACTTGGTACTTTAGATCCTCTGAGTTTACCCATCTCCTCCGGTAAAGGGAGGGATGGTAATTCTGCCTTGAAATTCTAAGTTTGTTGCTTATTGGGAGGTTGCCTGGATGTCTCTCTGTTTCCTTGCTGCAGGTGATGAATGTGTCCCTCTTAACATTCTTCTGCTGACCTTTGAATGCTGTACTCTACTTCCAGAAACACATATATCTTAACTGCTGGCAGCAAGTCCTACTTCAACACTGTAGTCAAACAGCTCTAAGTCCAGCTTCTTCCAGTGTTATCCAAAACCTTATTTGCTGTGCCATATCTGTTTACATAAAAAGAACAAAAAACTGTTAGATAAGTGTGATATCTCTGAGTTTCTTCCCTCTCATTGCATGTATTTCTATAGCCAGTTTCTCAATAATTCCAGTGGTCTCACACCCAAATTTGGTTTCAGGCAAAGATACAGATACTTAATTCTTGTTCCAGGAATTTAGGTTGGTAATTCTGATCTGATTATCTTTTAAAAGGCCCAGTGCCTACTCCTTATGCTGATCATCTATAGCAGTGGTGGCAAACCTAGGACAGGCATGACGCAGGGGCAGGCAGAATCCTCTCTGTTGGCACCTGAGCCAAGTTGCCCTAGCATTGTCCTAGCAACCACATATCCCATAATAGCACATGTGGGGGTCACAGGCATGTCTCAAAAGAGTAGCGGCACCAGGAGAATGCATCATGAGTAGTTTGGGCCCTGGATCTCTTAAAGGTTTGCCATCACTGACCCACAGGAAACCTGGGGCAAAGGTCTCGGCAACTGGCTGTTGTTTTTCATTTGATTATACAGATCTCAAACTCATGCAGCTGCCTTATTGTTCAAGGTCATCAATTTTGTCACTCAGTCAGTCATCTCTTTGTAAGGAGAACCTCACTGAAGGAAATAATGTTTAGTGCTTGTATAGGTCAGCTTACCATCCCTGTGACCAAAATAGCTGAGAAAAACAAATAATTTAAAGGAAGAAAAGTATATTGGGGCTTGTAATTTCGGAGGTGTCAGTCCTGGTTGGCTGCAAGGCAGAAACCCCTTGGCAAAAGGGAATGAGAAAGGGACACAGATCACGTCCTGGCAATCGGGAAACAGACTGGGAAGAGCCAGAGAGGGAGGGAGGAGCCAAGGAAGAGAACATTCCTCCATCAGACCCCGCCTCCCAACAGAACATCCAGCTGTGAGCTTGTCAGTGAATTAATGCGTTAAGGTTAGCAACCCACGATGTCATCACTTTCTGGAAGCCCCTCCTCTACACACTTGAGACTTTTCAGAGACATTTCGATCTAAACCAGAACAGCACTCATTAACTTAAACATTACTTTTGACAGTGCACAATACAGACTTTTCTTTCAGTTAATGTGAATTTTCTTTTGTTTTAGGTTATGCTATTCACATGATTGGTGTGTATATATGGTGTCTACATATTTAATACCATGATTGAAACTACCATGACCAGCAAGATCATAAACATATCCATTACCTCCAGAAGTTATCTGCTGGCAATTGAGCTTTATTTTTCAAATTGTGTGTGCATTAAGAGGACTTAATATGAGAGTTAATGTCTCTGCCTATTTTTAGTATGCAGTATTATTGTTAGCTATAGGCCATGTAATGCATAGATCTCCTAAATTTACCCTGCACAACTAGAGCTTTTCTTAATGCTCTAAAAGTCTTAAATTTTCTCATTTTATCCAGCTATGAATGTAATTAATTTAGGCAATATGAATTCACCTTTTGAATTTTTGTGTTTTTATTCTATCACTTAGTAGAAATGTTTCCAAAGAGTGCATAAAGAATGACTTAGTTAGATTTAATTGAATTTGATAAGACTAAACATTCAATAATTTAGTTTAAAATGTTTTTATAATCCAAATACAGTAAGTCCTCCACTTATGAACATTTGAAACTGTCACAGATATGAACAGACCTCACATTAGAATATTCAGAGCTGCAAACCAGAAGTAACTCACGGGTCTGTCAGACATTGTCGTGTTCCTTCTGCAGCTATAGGCTTACTGCACACATATAGGGCTATACACTAGTGCAGTATAGTCAGGGACTTACTACTATGCTTTACATTGTATATCTGTGTCAAAGGTGTAGAAGATTCACTCCATGGAACTTATGAATGTCCTTCCAGAACCAAACTCAGACAGGGATTTACTGTGTACAGATAGAATTCCCACTATATCACCTTTTGATGTGACTGCCACATTCTCCTCAATCATGTCCAAGATACTCATTTCTAATCCAAAAATTATAATGGAAATATGATGCCTCACATAAAACAGTTGACTAAAATATCTCTAATCACCAGAGTCAAACTACAGGTGGTCCTGCATTTATTTTAGGTGTCTGCTACTTTTCTTCATTTGAATTTCTTTCAAGTAAAACAACTTACAAGAATATCAGGAGGCAATATATTGGGGATCATGTGTTTATATGAATCACATGGAAAATTATCTTAATGCCTGTAATACATCATTTGGATTCAGTTTCATTCTGTGTGTTCTCTTTTTAGGTGAAAGACTAACATTTTCTTCACTTCATTAAGAATGGGATGATTTCCTCTCCTTTTGTTTATATTTAAATCCAAATAAATTATTATTTTCTGTATTAATTACTATTTTTCAATTCCAGACATACTATCTTATGTTTCTATTTCATGATCATACAGTTTGATATCACTTTCTATGCTTGTCAAAACTTTGTGAATTCTACTGTATCTATGCTTTGGATAAACAAAATTAAACTTATACTTCTGTAATTATATCAAGACTGAAATAATGTTGGCTTCGTTTTTTTTAAGACTAGTGAAACATGGTTTTCTTTCCAATTTACTTGCTACTTTTAGTTGCATAATTTGCATGGTTGAAAAGATACATAATTTTTTATCTACTTATTATTTATCTACTTTCCAAACCTTTTATTTGCGTTGCTTTATATAAAATTAAAATTATTTTTGCAATTGTTTAAATATTGTAATGTTCACAGCAATATTTAAATTGCTCAATTCTAATTAGTTCACAATAAAATGTTTTCTAAAATGTAACAATAAAATTAAAATTTTCTGTAACTCCAACAAAAGCTATTATTAATCAGTTTCCCCCTAGACATTTGTGTACATAAATGTAGAAAGTTTTCCACAGGAACATAAGGCATTTCACTTTTCTGGTTGTGAGTTACCCTGCTTTGATTCATAATGAATTATGGATTTTTAAAATACCACTGTATATCTTTACATTTCAAGTGTATGTGTTTACATACATATAGAGATATAACAGGCAATTTATATAACATTTCAAGTTGAAGCACAGTATTTATTGAAATAAATGTTCAAATCATAATAAATTTATGTGGGTATTTTGACTGGTTCACATCATTCTTTTGCTGTTTGACCAATAATGTCATAAATATCCTTACTTTTTCTATGTGGGTTTAATTAATTCCTGTAGTATTTGTGGAGGCAAAAGTGGTAAATCAAAGTTAGTTATATTAAGTTTTGATATATAATCCCAGAATTTTGAAACTACTTAAAGTGTATGGAAGTGTTCCCTTTATTCTGTACTCTTGATGCTATTTTATCTCCTATTAGTTTTTTTTTTTTTTTTTTTTTTTTTTTTTTTTTTTTTTTTTTTTTTTTTTTTTTTTTTTTTTTTTTTTTTTTTTTTTTTTTTTTACGTCAGGTTTTAACTTGTGTTTCATTGAGTATATGCAAAGATTAAGGAAACCTGGCTACATCATTTGAGTTCAAATGCAAAATGAAAACCCAGGGCTCTTTACTCAAATATTATTAAGAGTTTTAAGTCTTTTACATCAGAACATTAAAAATAAATTTGAGATTTATCAGCTTCGGTCCCTGTGTGATTCTACAAGTTGCACACTCAGGTTGCACACTCAGGTTGCACACTGGCCCTGACTTTACCATCTTCCATGCATATTAGCTCTTTCAATTTGATTTCTGGCTATTATTCATAAGTAACTTTCACCATTCAAAAATTCTATAGAATCTTTTTTATTTATTTGTGAAGACATTTTTGTATAGCTTCACACAAATTATAGAAACTTTATCTAATTTTCATCACACATTTATGAGTTTTGTTTACATTTAAATTACATTTACATTTAATCTACTTATTAAATCCTACTTATTGTGTTTTCCCTGACGTCAGATACTCACTGTATTTACTTCAAACTGGTTACTCAACATAACCTATGTCTTTTCTTTTGTAATCTATCTTTTTCTTTATTGATAAGAAATGCCACATTTTTCATATGCCCACAGGAATGTAAAAATCTCTTTCTGGATTCTCCTTTTAGGTTTATTAAACTAAATGATTGACCTTTCATCCTAAAACCATATTTTACTACTTTAACTCTATGATTATACTTATTCTTCTTCCTTCAGAATTTTTGGGGTTTTTTTTTACTAGCTAATTTTCTGATCTGTAATTTTAATTAGTTAATCAAGTTATCAATTAGACTCCTGCTTTGATTGCAAAATTAATGAACATGTTGATTTGGCTGGGTAAATTGATATCTTTACACATTAAGTTTTTACACTGACAAAGTTTGAACCTCCATTTACCTGTCCTTTTTATATCCTGCAATAGTAATAGCTTTGTTCATCTAAATCCTGAACATTTTTACATTTAGTTTGCTTTTTAGTTGCAACTTTTTGAGAAATAAAAGATACGTGGCAAGTTTGCATAACAATTTTATTACTGGTCACCATTTATTCTCAAGATTCACTTTCATTCTTTCCACAGTGTTCTCTGTGCCCAGGGAATATGTCATCTGTGGCTTCAGTCCATAGATTTCCTTTAGCTTAGGATTTGCTAATAGAAGACATCAATACAAAATTGGAGCCTGAGAAAGGCCGGGTAAAAGTATGGATTTGTCGAGAGCAAAGGATATTTTTCAGTACTACATCAACCACAGAAGACATAATTTTTCAGTTACAGAAAACTTACTGTATATTAAAATAACTTAGATTGTCCTTAAGACTTCAGTTAATAGGGACCTAGTCAGTCATTCACTTGGAGCATAAATTGAAGGTGTGGCACAGAATGTTATTATCTTTAATTGTTTAGATGCCTAAAGCAAGGAGAGTGAGACCTATTATGCCTGACCACCAGAGCAAAAGGATTTATTTTTTGGTGTGGGGACTCGAACTCAGTACCTTGTGCTTACCAAACAAGGTGCTGTTCCGCTGAGCTATATCCCTGGCCCTTGAAAAAGGATTTTTATTGTTAAAATTATTCCATAATGTACTGCATCTATTATCTGTTGCAATAAGTTGTTACATGGCTTATTCTTCCATTTAGGTAAATTTCCCATATTTATCAAACCTCTGTGTAGCTAAAACATAAGGGAAAGTGTGGCTGAAAGTCACACTTTCTCAGTGCAAGGGAGGCTATTTATTCTTCATCTTGCTTTTGCACCTATAGATATCTATTTATGAATTATGGCCTAAGAAATTTGAGTGTCCTGTTGCACCCAAGTGCTGCAAGTTCTCTTACGTAATAAAACTGTCTTCTCTTAACTGACTGCCAGATCAGAGAAGCCTAATCAAGGGTAATGCATGGACACTTTCCATCACGTAGTGCGGCAGTGAGCAAGGTCTCCATTACAGTACTCGTGTTCAGCTGAAAACCCTAAAACTAGGAGCAATTAATGGAGTGTTACAGGTTTTGAACCAAGCATTTTATCTTCTGTGACTTGCTTCTAGAGTCCTTGTAAATTTTCCATTGATAAGATACGCACTCCTTAAAGACATTTTTATCTCCTCAAAGAAGGCTTTTTTCAAAGACAAAGTTTAAGAAGTTGTGCTTTCTCCTTTTAATTAGACAAGTATAAGATTTTGCAATTTTTTCTCTTTGTGATTTCTCCTTTTTAATATAGAGAGGTCATTTGTGGCCTGGCCTTTGCACAAACAGTACATGCAAGTACACATATTGGATGTTTTTCCTAACACCTGAATATAGTTTTTCACAATATGTCTGTTTTAAAATGTTAAAAAATAGTTTAATGGTAGCAGTCTATCATTCCAAACAGAACTGAACAGGAGTTGAGGCATGAGCGGGGCTGGGGGACCACTTAGTCTGCACATAATTTCCTCTCCATAGTTTATAAGACAAGTGTGTGGAGGATCAGTTATGTGCATGTTGTTGTCCGCTCGTCCTAGCCTGTAGGCTAGGCACACGTGTATCCAGGTGAATTTCCAGAATTCCTGCTAAACCATTAGCGGAAATCAGAGTAGATAAAAAGAAAGTCACCACTTGATGGTTCTTTCTTGAATAGCTTCCCTTTTTATTTATTTTCCAGTGTAGATAATTATAAATGCTGCCTTTCAGAGAATGTAAAGGATTTTAACAGAGATGCCCCTGGCTGCCTCTGTGCCATGCATATAACTGTTTTCTAATCCCTGTACAAGTATTAGAATTTCCTATCTATTTCTTTAATACCACTCTACCCTTAGGAAAAAGCAATGAATCTTTACTTAATTTCCTCCACATAAGTTACTTCATAGTCAGGACAGACTAATTACCATAGCCCCTGATACTTCACAAGTTTTTCCAACTTTTCGTGTTTCTTTGTACATTCTAGTCATTAATTACTAGGTAATTGAGTGTGTTGGGTTGGCAAAGGTATTGACTATACCCGTGCTCAAATCATTTTCTTTTCTGGTAGTCAGCATCAACAGCTTCTCATTCACATAAACACTCATCAATTGTTTTTTTGGTCTGAAGTCCTTAAATCTGTTTCAGCTATCGTGATAGATGATCCGTGTATACTTTACTATAAACAGATGTACGTGTTCACTAATTTTTTTAAAAATTTATTTTATGTATTGGATTTCATCTAATCTTGTGGCATAAATTGTCCCTTCATTATGCACGACTCTCAGATATGATTCCCTACATTTGTGTTTCCTGTAAGCACTGGATCAGCCATTCACACAATTGCCTGCTGCCGTGCTGATATTCTGATGTATTCAATCAAAGCAATATGTCCAAAAACTGAGTTTATCCTCTTATATCATCTCAAATGTCTCTACTTATTCATTCCTATGTTCATTTGTTTATTCATTTACTGTCGTATTTATTGAATCAATAAATCTCTTTTATTAGTTCCTATCCCTGAAGATAATCAATGAAAGTGAAAGAGGAAGCCATTCCCCTGAGGAATTTTGCCCAGAATTATGTGACACACAGGCACTTAGTAAGCAAACAAATATACATTGTGGTAAGTGCCAAGCTACGGTGAGTTTGGGAGTGTATGTAAGAACAATGTGGGGAACCTAATCTCAATTTAAGTGTCAGGAAAACTTCTTAAAATAAATAATACCTAATCTGAGTGCTCAGGTTTGCAGAGTAACTAGTCTTGTAAAGATAGAATCAGAGAATATTCCAAGTAGAAAGAACTTTAATGTGAAAGTAAAAAAGAATGGTCACCTAAGGAAGCCTAAAAATAGAGTATTTGCATCTATAGGGAAGTGGGTATGCAGCAGTGAGTTTTGAGACTGAAAAATTAAACAGCATCCAAATCCTTATGGGCAGTTTAAGTTATATTATAGAGTTTGATTTTATCCTGAGGGACAGAGAAAGTACCAGGAGATCGTAAATGTGGAAATTATATGCAAATTTAAATTTTAGAAAGATCATCTGCCTGCAGTATTTCAGATGGACTGAAAGACCAAAACCATGTGAAAAATCTATTAGAGTCAAGTGAAAGATGGCAAAGTCTTCAATTGGGCTGTCTTAGTCCATTTCTGTTGCTATAACAAAATACCCAAGTCTGCATACTTTTTCAAGGTTTACATTTGGTTACAGTTTTGAAGGCTGTAAATCCTGACTGTGTGGCTCTATCTTTTCATCGTTGATTGCCATGCTCCACTCTGGATGTTTAGAAGCAAAAAGAAAACCAGTGGGGTGCTGAAGAGGCCAAGTTTGTGAGGGCATGGTCCCTCTATGACAGGCGGTTCTCTTGATAATTAAGTCATGCTGGAAGGCAAGCATCAATTCTTTGAAGGATGGTGCATACCTCCATGACCTAATTACAGTCCACTGAGCTCCACCTCTTGAGATTCCTATCACTTCTCAACAATGCTACTGAAACTAAACCTTCAGCACACTTACAGGTCACTCTCCAACCCACATTCAAACCCTAACATATGTTGTATTAGAGATTTTTTAAAAAATCAACAGTTACTTTGAAAGATTTGATGATTTCTTTGATTGGGGCCTGTGAGGGAAAAAGACAAAGACTTTTGTCTCTGGAAATGGGACATATAATGATATTTTCCTTTGAGCTGTTGAACAGAAGAGTCAGGGAAGAAAATTGAGCTTAATTCCAACCTAGTGATCCCCCTTCCCAATTCGAGTATTAACTGTTCTTTTCTTCTTTTTGGTATTGGCAATCGAATTCAGGACCTTGCTCTTGCCAGGAAGGTGCTATGCCACTGAGCTGTATCCCTGAACCAAGGTATATCCCTGGCCCACCAGTTTCTGTTAGTTCATTCAAAGGAATAGTTAGTGCTTCTATTGTTTGATCAATTTTGCATGCCTATATCTTGCAATCTGAGCAACTACTCTGAAGATAGCAATATCCAACATAGTAACCATTGTTAATTTCCTACCACTTTGTTACAAAAAAAAAAAAAAAAAAAAAAAAGCACAAGGGGTTAAAAGGATGTCAGCGGTCTGGAAAACAGGAAAAACCCCTGAACCGCAAATGTTGATTTGTCAGTCCTTCAGACACTGATGGAATGGACTCAGTCAAACTGACTGGATCGCCACCAGTGACTATACAGCACGAGGAGGGCCTAGACAGAAGGATCTATTTAAGTCCTAGTCCAAAAACAGAGCCTGCAGAGGAAATCGTAGGGTCGTCAGAAAAGTAGCATTTCAATGGTGGAGCTAATTCTCGCGTGTTTGGGGTATGTGTGTCCATCAAATATCAAGTAAACTTTCCTCACAGACTGCCTAATGCCAAATCCGAGAGTGTGGGGTCAAGAAAACCAGAGGGGAGAGTGTTCCGGAGGGATGAAGACAGCGCGAGAGCTGAATTTAGTGTACAATAGGCACTCAGGCTTAGTATGCAGAAGTCGCTGGAGACTGAGAAAAGCTATTTCCGATGAGTTTTGGGGGGCAGTTCATAAATTAGAGTAGACTCAGGACATAACGGAAAGTGAGGAAATGTCTATCCCACCTAGTGCTAGCAGTCCAATTTTCCATATATCTAGAACAGAAAACATGGTGTCACTTTTTACTTTCTCTCTCTTTTTTTTTTTTTTTTTTCTTTGGCGGTACTGGGGATTGAACTCAGGACCCTGTGCTTGCTAGGCAGGCGCTTATTCCACTGAGCTATATCCCCAGCCCCTCTTTCTCTCAAGTGTCCTCTGATATTAAATTTCATTACACAATAGCTCTGACTTCTCTCTGGCTCCTTTTAGCACCGTCTCTTAAGAAAGTTATCTTATTCAGATCAATATTTTATTTTCCTCTACACTCCAAGGCCTGTTTGGGGAAAAACTGTGTCATTATTAATTACCTAAGACCCAATTCAAATATTTGTAACTTCAGTAAACTTCCCGAGTAACCTCATACTCAAGCAATCTATTTTCTTACCTTTCCTAACTATTTATACTCTTTTAAGTGACCCTTTGGAGCCCCTGTCTCTATGGCTAACCCCAGGTGTACCCAGTCACCCTTTCCATACTACCCACTTCATGATCGCAGAAACCTTATTTATTTTTATATTGCATGTACTGTCTGAAACAAAACACATCAATAAGTACTTTGGTTCCACATAATTTAAAGCTACTGTATTTTGGTCAAATATACCAAGGTCCAGCTGGGCATGGTGGCTAATGCCCATAATACCAGCCCTTGGGAGGCTGAGGCAGGAGGATCATTGCAAGTTTGAGGTCAACCTGGGCTACAAAGTGAGCTCAAGGCCAGCCTGAACTGCATAGTGAAACCCTGTCTCAAAAAGACATAAAACAAACAAATAAACAAAAAAAGCAAGGTCTTTGTGATAGTTTTTCCTCTAAAAAATAATAATATCAATTAAAATCATTAAGTGATTTTTTAATATCAGGGTGGCATGTTGAATTTAAAAAGTAATAGATCTCAAAATGCTTCAAAATTATCAAATATACATAACCAAAATTAAAAAACCACATTATTTATATTTTACTACAATTGCAAGAGATGTTGGTAGTAGTATGAATTGCCACTATACTTAAACATGGAGCAATTTAGCTAATCAGGAGTTTAAAGGTTAATTTTTTTCAGTTTGGTGGACATAACACAGGTGATGAAATATCTGCCAATTTATTTTGATGAATAATTCAAAGAACATATAATTTACTCAGAGACTTTCAGAGACTTTCTTTCAGCAGATGTCTATATTAGAAAATATAGTAGGTGACCTAGATCCAGTACCTCAGCCTAACTGACCAATGTATAGCCTTTCCTTTTGTATGTGGACAGTAATGTTTCATTACTGCATGAATACAAACTTTAAAATATGTATATGAATAATGAAATCCCAATTCCCAAAAGTAACACTTGCAGAGTACTTGGCAGGTTTCTTTCTACACGTTTATTCAATTCACACGATTTTTGTTGTTGCAGACGCTATTCTCTCTCTCTTTCTTGTGTGTGTGCTTCCATAGTCACATCATATAATTTAGATGCTTAGTTGAATATATATTTTCTCTGCAAAATGATGGGCCCCCAAAGATGTTCACGCCCTATTAGCCATTACTGTGACTATGCTCTCTCACAAGTCAAAAGGTTTTATATATAAAATTAAGGTTAAAGCTTTTCAGATGGAATGATTATCCTGGATTTTTAAGGAGGGTCTAACATAATCTCATATCCATAAAAGTGGAAGAGCAAACAGACACTTGGGTCAGCCAATGCGTTATGAGGAGTAATTGATTTCCATTGCTTAGAGAATGGGGAATGGGCCAATCAGGTAACATCAAGGGCTTTAAAAAATGGGAAATGTTCTTAGTTTACATTCAGCAAGAAATATAGACTTGTTACAAAGCTGCAAGGTTGAATTTTGTCAGTGAAGTGAATAGACAAATAGACTGCAACATGGGGCCTTCAATAAGCTACAAGGTAGACCTGCTGACACCCTGACTTTAGACTTGAGAGACCCATAATTGACTTGTGTAATTGTGAAATAATGGGGTTGTGTGACTTAAGCCACAGAACTTGTTGTGATAATTTATTAGACCAGTAACAGAAAACTAATACAGATACAAATATCTTTGTGTAACAGTCTATATAGTTTTGGAACTTTTTCTTAAATATACATGGATTCTTGTTCATGTAACTAAAAGGGGGAGCTCCACTTGTGAGCAAATGTTTTCACACTGTGGGTATAGTTTCACAGCAAAGATTGCTAAAATTTGGATCGCTTGCTCTAACAACAGACATAATGTATCAGATGCAAATAAATTGTCGTTCTAGAAGATTCTATCAATTAATACTTCCACTAAGAAGAGTGCCCATATTCCATATCCTTGTCCACACTGGATGCATCTATTTATTTATTTATTTATTTATTTATTTATTTTTCTTGGTTTGTATCTATGCATTTATTTTTTTTTAATTTTTTTAAAAAAATAAAAGTACAAAAACATATTAACAAACAGACACCAATTAGCATAAAAAATAGTACAATCACAACTGATCTATAGACAAGGTGACATGGTCTCAACAGTGGTTATTGCTTTATCCATTGATATCTTCGAAGTGTAAATATATGAACCCATATACAGTCATGCAAAATTGGTCAGACCATTAATCCTCTCAACAACAGAAAAACACAAAGGTTATAGCTCAGTGGAATAAGCGCCTGCCTAGCAAGTGCAGGGTCCTGAGTTCAATCCCCAGTACCGCCAAAAAAAAAAAAACAAAAAAAACAACAACAACAACAAAAAGAAAAAGATCTTCTGCAGGAGGGCTAACATGGTTCTACTATTGTATTATATCACTTAATGCTAAGGAATAATTGATGACGGTTTATTTGATCAATATTGTATGTCTGTATGTATTATCCTGAACATACACTTCGAAGATATCAATATGCAAAGCAGCAACTATTGGTGGGTTTTTTGTTGTTGTTGCTGTTGTTGTTGTTGTTTGCCTGTTTTGTTTTCTGTCTTTGGATGTTTGGTTTTTGTGTTTTTCTGGATGCATCCTTAATTTCAATGTCATGGGCTTTGCCTTTTCCAGGAGATAACACTGCTTTCACCATTACTGAGTGCCACTCGTTGATCTTTTTTTTTTTTTTTTTTTTTTTTTTTTTTTTTTTTTTTTTTTTTTTTTTTTTTTTTTTTTTTTTTTTTTTTTTTTTTTTTTTTTTTTTTTTTTTTTTTTTTTTTTTTTTTTTTTTTTTTTTTTTTTTTTTTTTTTTTTTTTTTTTTTTTTTTTTTTTTTTTTTTTTTTTTTTTTTTTTTTTTTTTTTTTTTTTTTT
>PVLD010015598.1:0-31601 GCA_004027595.1 Dinomys branickii | reverse complement strand
TTATTTTTTTTGCCACTCGTTGATCTTTGCCTGTATCTCACACATATCCTAGTGTCATATTAGGGATCACATACGACTCTACAAGGGTCCTGTTGTGCTATTCTTTGTTGAGGTTGTGGGGGTTACAGCTCTGGTCCGTCACACTGAGCTACATCCCTGCCCTTTATTTTTATTTCAATACAAGATCTAAGTTTATAACTGAGATGCCCAGGCTGGGTTTGAACTTGTGATCCTCCTGCCTCTGCCCAGAGTACTAGATCATAGCTAGACTTTCTTAGTACTTATGGCAAGTGAGAATAATAATTTTTGATTCAGAAAATATTTGAATAGAATTTTGAATAAAACATCCAAACTCTTGAGTCCTCGAGTCCTGGACTCAGATGACTGGGCCTCTAACTTACATGATCAATCTGACACTTTCTCTGTCACAGCTGGAGATATTAACTACACCTATCCGAAGATGAGTCTCAGTCCACAGCTTCTTCCTACCAGCACCACCCTTGCCACCTGGTGTTCTGAGCCTCAGATCCTGAATACTATAGAGGAAAATGTAGACATATATATGGATAGCATATTTTAATACACTAAAAATTATAAAATTCTTGTACCAACCACCCGGTCAAAATTTAGTAATAATTGCTGAGATGTAGTTTCCTTGACTATTTCAGTGCCTGTTTTATTAATTATGGTTTAATTTAATTTTGAAATAGGGCCTCATTATACAGTTCAGGCTGGCCTTGAGCTCATTTTGTAGCCCAGCCTGGTCTCAAACTCACAAAATCCTCCTGCCTCAGCCTCCCAATGCTGGAATTACAGGTGTGTGCCACCACGCCCTGCATGTAGTGCCTCCTTTAGAACATTGTATGCCCAATGTATTCTTGTTACTGTTATTTGTATCACTGCCTTTTTAGTCAGTATTATCATTACTATTGTAATAAGTGTGAATATATTTTTGGTTAATGGCCAAATCTTTGAGTTATTTTTTCTGTTCATGTTACTCTTTAAGTGTATATATATATATATATATATATATCATATGAACATCATATAAATTTTCAAATGTGCTGGCATAAAGTTATTACTAAAATGTTCTCATGATTTTTTAATAGTCATAGTACTTGTGCAGTATTTCCCTTGTGTCGCACCTTCCAAGATACTTAGTGAAGATTTGAAACTAAAGACATGATCAAACCCTATCCATGCCTGTCTCCTCTTAAGCACAGATGCCTGTAATAAAGTTTAATTTATAAGTTAGCACAGCAAGAGAGTAACTATAACTATGAAAATAGAATAGCATAGTATAATAAAAGTTATGTAATATATTCTCTGGGTCTTGAAAGAGCCCAACATTATTCATGTTTTTAGATCATAGTTAAGCATGGGTGACTGAAAGCATAATAGGGGCTCGTCATCATTCCTTTTCTATTTTTTATTATTTATTTGTTCTTCTCCTGCCATACTCATCCATGCCATATGCCTATTTTTTCCGTCAGTACATGTTCGCAGTGCATAATGTTTACTTTCCTGGGGTGGCTTCAGTGCTCTGCCCCTACATAACTGTTATGGTTGATACATTGTGTCAACTTGGGGAATCTGGAGGTTCGGCTGAGTGACTCAGGAGGAAGTCAGGGTGCTTAGTTTGTATACATCCTGAGCCTGTGGAAGAGGAGGGCATGGAGACTGTGTCAGAGCTACACGCCCCCTGGGTGGGGGTAGGCTGTTTTTTGCAATGAAAAGGAGAGAAGCTGCTTGCAGCCATTCCTCCCTTTTTGAGTTGTTTTTGCTGTGTGCTGCTGCCATAAACACTTGCCCTCTGCCATGTGCCACTCTGCCTCAGAACCAGCCAAGTATGGACTGAAACCTTCACAAACTGTAAGCTAAATAAACCTTCCCCTCCTTCGTTTTGGGCACTGGGTATTTGTCTCAACAGCGAGAAAAAAGTAACCAAGACAATGACACATCTTAATTCCTTTTCCCACTCCCTTTCCTCCCTCCCTCCTGCATCTCTTGATCCCCTTCCCCTCAGGGAAAGATCTATCTCCCACCTCTGATTATCCATCTTGTATTTTACTCTTTGTTTTTACTTTGGATTTCTCATATAAGAAAGACCATGTGATATTTAAGCTTGTGTGTTTGATTTCGTTCACTTAACATCATAATCTTGAAGTATATCTACTAATAGTCTACTTTTTAAAAGGTTATTGTTTTCATTTATCATTTCATTAATTTCTTGTATTACCCATGCTATTTCCCTTTTAAAAAATATTTCAGGTTTACACTCCAGTTCACATTTTAACATGGAATGATTTGAAAATCACCATGAAATAGGATACATTCTGCACTGGGAACTCATCCTGTAACTCTCCCATGGCTGCTAACATACATTAAGATATCAAAATGCTTTGAAATGTCATCCAGAAATTTTTTGAACGGTACAATTTCTCCTCTCTAAATATTTGGAAAGAATTTGGGAGTATGTGGACTTATTTGTAGGGTTTCTTGTGGGGGGAGAGGAAATACTATAATATTTTGTGTAGTTGTATGTGAAGTTATAGAAGGGAGAGGAAAATTCAGAGGCTTCTTTGGAGAAAAACTGCAGACAGTTGTCCTGCCTTGTGAGATTCAGTGGTGATTAGCTTTGTAGGGCAAAACAACAACAGCCTGTTTGGAGTGCTTTAAAAGACATTCTTCTACTGAGGGAAAAACTGTCTAGCTGAAATTTTAATGTCCATAATATTCTAAACTCCTGTAGCTGCCAAAATTCAATATAATCTCAGAAGATGCAAATCCCAGGTTTTTAAAGGGCAGTTGTTGACCTTAAGGTTGGTACGCCAGGTCAGAATTTTCAGACCTACAGGTTATAATAGGTAAATCTTGTCAGTGAGTTGCCCACAGTGAAAGCTTGAGGGCAAAGGATCTCAGGTCTGAAGGCAAAACTACCACAAGTACAATTAGGAAGACAAAAATTGTCTGTGGAGGCTGTGCAGGTAAGAAAAACATCAAAACTGAAAAAGAACAATTTAAGGGAAACCAAAATATTCTTGGTAAATCCAATGTAAAATATTATTCTTATCTTTTTAAGGGAATACATATTATTATATTAACTTTAAAAAATTGAAGTCCACATTTTCTCATTATTTTGATATTCCCCTTATACTTTTCCTCAGTGAGTTATTTGAAATATTAAAATTAGTAATGTGGAATTGCAACTTTTATACCCCCGAAAGCAGTTAAAATGTATTTTTGAAACTGTTTTTACTAAATCTTTTGGAGATACTATAAATTTCTAATGAATCATAAAATATTTTAAAAGCATATTTAGAGCACATTTCTCCAGTGCATTCATAAATGGTAACATGGTGTGTTCTCCTTTAATTTTTAATTTTTTCATTCCAAAAGATACACTACACATACAGAATTCACTGTTAAAGAAGCAGAAAGAGAAAACTATTGTTTTTGCCAAATTACCACTCTTCCTTACACACACACACACACACACACACAGTGTTTCATTCCTTGTGTGGACAATAAAAAATTGAAATTAACTTATGGCCACTGTACAGGTGCAATTAATCACACATTTCTCAATATACCAAAGAAAGCGCCGTGGAAGGTGATGCAAAACTATGCAGATAAATGAAGCAAAACCTGTATTTCAGTGAAGTGGGACAGAAGGAATCAAGGACAGGAAGGAGACAAGGACATCAGACCGAAAATTATACTTTAGGAAATGTCAGCTTTTGGGCCTCAGTTGAAGTTAACCCAGCACAATCCATAGCAGCATCCCCTGGGTGAAATGTAGGTTCCTTTTCCTCCAAGCCCATCACACCCAAAATTCAGGATTATTGAAAGTTCATAATTTAGCTTAATTGAGAAAGTAAAGAGCAGGAACTTCGTCCTAAGGTAAAGCAGAAGGTTGAGAGAACCAAAAGAATGTTAAACTTATCTATTTATAAAAACCTGCGCTCATACCTGCAGAATAGGCTGCCACCTTTCTGGGGGTGGGCCGCCTTTTCCTGGGATTTCCACTGCCTGAACAAAGCATGAATGTTTCCTGTTCCAGGAAACACACACCACTCTCTCCTGAGGGCCTGCGCTCTTTCTGAAAGTGTACTTTTTAATTTCTGCCTAACAAAATCCTTTCCATGCCTCTTACTGGCTAGTCTTGAGAATTCATTTTTCATGGTGGGAGTCAGCGAACCTACAAACTTATTCTATGGGAAGGGTAGTTTAGGTTCCTTATTTCAGTGTCAGTGATAGCAGACTTTTTTGAATATAAATATATTCAAGCATAACTGAAGTCATAAAAATGTAAGAAAAAAATAATTTTAAAATACAATGTATATTTTTGTATATCTTGATAGAAAACAAGCTACACGGTAGAGATTTATTAGTCGACATATCCAAACAGTAGATTCTCCCCAAGGTTGTGAATACATGTATAATCAAACAAAATCAGTTATCAACTACAATTAGGTAAAAAAAAGCCCAGATTATGTAAGTGTAATTGTCCTAACCCTACACTAGATTTTCAACATTTCTTTCACATTGAAATAAGATTTTTAGTTTTATAACAAAAAGAGAAACACAAAACATACATTCTTTCTTTTCATTCCATATTTTAGACCAACCTAGGAATCTTAATATTAATGTAATGTTTACTGAATCATTACTGTTCTTTCCTTCATTCACTCAACATATATTTATTGCACCCTGTTATTTGTCTGTTGTAATAAATTACCCAAATTTGATGACTTAAACATATACTTTTATTTTATTATTATTATTTTCATGTATCTATTTTTGCAGTGCTGGAGGTGAGAGGTTTGAATCAGTCTCA
Source organism: Dinomys branickii (assembly GCA_004027595.1). NCBI lineage: Eukaryota > Metazoa > Chordata > Mammalia > Rodentia > Dinomyidae > Dinomys > Dinomys branickii. Next base: position 26,761 of record PVLD010015598.1, on the reverse strand, counting down.
CTGGGAGAAGACTCAGATGTTCTCGCAGTCATTCTCTGCTCAGAAGTCGGAGCTGGCTGGCGCTGTTTCCTTGTGCGTTCCAGCTTCTGCAGCAGGAATGCCCTTCTCAACATTCTGCAGCAGGAATGACCTTCTCAACATTCCTTTAGTCGCTGTTCCCTCCACAATTCCCAAAGCCAAGAGCACGATGTTTTGCTTCACTAGTAACATTTCCACCTCGTCTTTGAAAACTCCCTGTTATAAAGATCCTTATTTTATTAGAGCCTCAAGTAGATGTTCTTAAGGTCCTGCATCATATCCGCCAAGCTCCTTTTGCAAATTAAAGTAACATAATGGGTTCAGAGGATCAGGACCTCACTAAGTGCCATTATTTATCTATGAGCAGCTATTATGTGCTACCTGTTAAGAGATTTAGTTATGAATCACACAGGGTCCTTATTGGCACTCAAGGTGTTTGACATCTCATATATGACACAGATCTACCTGCTTTTTAACTGAGTGCCCTAAGAGGAGTATTTTACCCATGAATAAATGTTTTTATTTTTCTTTTAGAAAAGAAATTGTCAGCTGTTTCTTAGAGTAAGTAGGAACAGAAAATTACTTGTGGCCTCATATGTAAGTAAAATGCAGGAAAAGTGGGATCATTTATACTGAGAAATAATGAGGCTTCTTTTCTTTTGCCATTGGAAATTTCCATTATCATGGCAAGAAAGGGTGTTGTTATGGCAGGAATTAGATCAATTTAGTGAACGGATTTAAGGCATCTTGGAGAGAAAAAAACTCAAATATTATTGTTTGAGAAAATGATTTATGTGGAATCTAGAATTTCCAGAATGTAACATTTGGGGCATATCTGTGGTATAACATTAATGTTCAGTCATAATCCAAGATGTTTCCTTCCTTCAAAAGGCTGAAAGGATCTGTATTACCCTTTGTAGTATTTCCCCCTCTCAGAATGTGCTGTATCTTTCTGCTGGTCCAGTTTTCCACTATAGATGTGACCCTGCCTTAGCTGCCATGTCTGAGGGAAACAGGGTGTCCCTGAGGAGACACAGCCCATAACTAGAGTCTGGTGCATTAGATTCTAACAGTTCTGTGAACTTTATGCCACTCACCAATGCAAAGGAAATGATCCGGGAACGCTCTCCTCTCTCTAGGTCTTGGGGTGTCATGACGTGGGAAAATACTTGAATCAGTGGAATCTGACCTATGTAGCTGGGAACTACCTACACTGAGTTAATCCTGGTGCGTGGGTCCATGTTGAGAAGCACCTATGCACAGTGGTCACTCCAAGATCAAGTGAATTTACAGCACTCCTAATTTCAGCCTGGATCATGCAAGGATGGCTTCTTTGATCTGTGCCATGGTCCATGCATTTACCTGTATGAAGTTAGACTGGTTTTCTTGCCATCAGAATGCTAACGGTATTCTGAATCTCAGACGCATATGTTACAAGGATCAGGGCATCGGGGAGAAGAGAGCTGCTACCAACAGGTAGAAGCTGTTGTGCTCTACACGGGGGATTTAGAGTCATATTTGAATGCCAGACTGTGTTAGAGGATATACTAGTTATACTTGCATAAAGCAAGATGTGATATAACGGTAAGGACAATTTAATTAATGGGACTGTACATGTAATTGAGATTAAAAATAAATATCTAGAATAGCCAGGGAGAAAGCAGACAACATGGACATTGAGACACGCTGTAAAAATAAGTGCATTTCTGTTTATAGACTTTTTTCATTCATTTTGTTTTTGTTTGTGCTATGCTTTATTGTTACTTAAATAAATCCTGATTTGGGGAGAATGCCATATTATATGTTTTGTGTCCTACTGGCCATTAAACAAGCCAAAGGGGCTAGCCTATACTTGAAGATGCTAAGCAGCCTGTAGCATAGGCTTAGGGAATGAAGACTACCTCAACCAAAAATCTGAATTGTGAGGAAACGAGGCAGGTAATGCAGGCAGAATCAAGAAGTTATTTACGCTGATCTGGGCAATATCCAGAACTCAGTGCAGCCCCGCAAACAGCAGTGCTCTCCTCGGTACCGCTGTGTGAGGCTGCGTGTCCACTTTCCTAGCTGCTTTCCCTTCCTAGACATTGTCATTACCTCATGTACTTTATGTTTTATTCTCGAACTTCTCATGTAGCCCATTTGTGTTCAGGTTTGCCAGATTTAGTTTCTATACCTTGTAACAAGAACTCTACAAATGAATGAAGACACAGAAAAGAATCGACTCTTTAGTTGAGAGAGGTCTTGAACAAAGGTGTAAAGGAAGTGCTAATGAAACTCCTAGGACAAGAAGAAGGGAGAAGAGACATGAAATATTCAGGAGACAGTGAGACCCATCGAAGTAGGGGCAAGAAAAAGATGGCTGAAGATGTCATCATTTCCTTAGGTCTAGGAAAAAAAGAAAGATCTTTATTACTAAGACCACTAGTACCAGTAGTAGTAGTAGTAATAATAATAATAATAATGAAAAGATAAGTAAATGGCCGCTGTAGTTTTAGTAGCAAGGAAAGACAAAGGATTCTGCAGGGTAGGAGCTAGTATAGCAATCAATGATATTTAGCTAAAATGAAGGGCTATGGTAGTTACTGAGTTAGAATAATGCCTGAAAAGAGTTTGATGAGTAACCTTTGTTGATAGCCCCATCCATTCTTTCCTCTTTTGATTCTTTTTTCCTTGTACTCTTTGTGACTGATCTTCCTGGACATATAACACATTTACAATGTGATTTATATGCAACTCTATTTCCTTTTAAAATTCTTGTTAGAACAAAGGTATATTCTTTCCAGTGCTCTATTTTTAAATAAAACAAAACCAAAAATTCATAAATATATATTGACAGAAAAGAGAGATAAAAGAAAAAGAGAGAAAGAAAGAAGTTGAGAGTAAAAACCAAATTCCTTATTTATTGTTTCTCTTAGATTAATACAGGTCACAATGCAACATTCTTTCAGATTTTTATATGGTATTAGATACATATATTTAAAATTTATAAAAGTGAACCTCTGTAAGTATTAAGGTACTAATTACCCACTTATCTTGGATACTTTTCTAATCAGTATTTATAAATCCACCAAATTCAATATTACTTCCATTTATTGATCTAACTTTAAAAACATATGAGATGCTGGGTGTTGTGGCACATGCCTATAATCCCACCACTCACAAGGCTGAGGCATGAGGAGTGCAGTGAGTTCAAGGCTAGCCTGCACTACATAGTGAGACCCTGTCTCAAAGCAAAACAATACAAAGCAGAACAAAACAAGAGAAATAGGTAAGACTTGGCAGTAACTATGGCTGACACACACTTGAAAATATCAAGATTTAACATGTAAGAATATCATTTATGTGATACAGAATGAAACACAGTTCCACTCCCAAGCAGAGCTGTAGAGAATATAATAATAATGTACACAAAACACGTTAAGGAAAAGCTACATGGAGCAAGTCAAAAAGAACACTGACAACACATCAGTGTCACCTCAGTATTCCTGTCCAGCAGCAGAGTATGAGCAGGGCAATCAGAGTTACAGAACAGGGAATTTGCTGCAACCCCAGTTCAGCTGACAAACACTGCTGTGTGATGAAGCTGACACATGGAGATGCAAGAAAAATCTACCGACCTTAATTTATTTACACTGGCAGTAACAAATACGCTGTTTTCATGCAAGTTGGCATGCATTAATACACTATAAAGTGAAATGCTTTCTCTCCCATTCAACATCAGGAAACCTATCAATACATCCCATAATATTATAAAAGGAAACAAGGATTACCTCAACAGATGAAGAAAAAGTGTTAGATCATTAAACAGTCACTCCTGGCAAGAATAAATGAATAAGTAAATAAAAATAAAACATCTAACAACCGGAAATAGAACACCTAAAAATCTTGATAAGGTAGCAATTGAAATCCCACAAAAAACACATTGTACTAGTGATAAGAGTTTAACAGTATTGCAGAAAAGTCAGGGATAAGAATGCTATCACTACTCCCACTAAACACTCTATTTACAAATGTTACTTTTCTCTATATGGACCCCCTGGAAGTATAACCAAAAACAAAATGAACAAAAAGTTCAGTATAGCTTCTGGATATGAGACTAATACATAAAAACTGATGTGCCTTGCATACAACATTAATAACCAATTTAAAAGATGCATTCTTTATGATGCTGAGGGTCAAATCTGGGGCCTCATTCATGTTGAAATAGCATCTCATCACTGAGCTATTAAGTTTAAAAAAACCCTCCGATTTTAGCAATGAAACATAGGAAAGTGTTTTAAAAGGTAAGGAAAGGAATTACAAAGCATTAAAAAACATACAAGACTTGAATGTAAATAAAAACATAGTTTAAACAAAAACTCAGTCAAAATTCAAATCAAATTATGGGGGTGGCTCTGGGGATTGAACCCAGAACTCTCACTGAGCTACAACTCCAGCACTTTGTTTTGTTTTCTGAGATGGGGTTTCTCTAAGTCACTAACTTGTCAAGGCTGGGCTCAAACTTTCCATCCTCTTGCCTCAGTTGTCCAGGGTGCTATGACTACAGGCCTGCACCACCATGCTATATATTTTTTTGTGTAAAATATTTCGTATTAAAATTTTGGAAGAAAGTAAACATAGCTCAAAATCTCAGGGTGGAAAAATTCTAAACAATAATGCACACACCATGAAATTACAATTTGTTTCTTTTTTTTTTTTTTGTCCTTTTGAGACAGGGTTTCCTTTGCTACACAGTTCAGTCTGGCCTTGAGCTCACTTTGTAGCAGGGGCTGGTCTCAAATTTGCGTTAACCCTCCTGCCTCAGCCTCCTCAGTGGTGGGATTACATGCATGTACCACCACGCCCAGATGCAATTACAATCTGAAATGTTAAATTCAACAATTAGCATCCTAAAATATAAAGGTTTTGATCATTAAACCATAGCATAAAAAGTGAAAAGCAATCCACAAATTCAGACATTTGTAACAATCATAATTAGTATGCAAACAGTTAAGCCATAAAAATAAAACTATTCACAAATTAAATTTCAAAAACACACAATCCAATAAAAAATGGGCTACACTAAGCCCAGACCTTTCACAAACTCTTAACAGCTGTAAGTACATAAAAATGCAAATCTCCATTAACAAGGCAGAAAACGCAGATTTAAAAAAACAAATGTGATTTACAGGCAAAACTTTCAAAGTATGACATGAGCAGATGTCACAGATCATGATGTACCAAATTAGTCGACCTCAGATGGGTTTGTGTAGTGATGAATTTCAAAACTTGAACGTATAATGAAAAAAAGCAGCACGGAAGGGACGAAATGGAACAAGTACATTTACGTAAAAGGCCAAACCATGCAAATTATTTTTAGGGGATGGTACACGTATAACATTTTAGAAAAGCAAAGAAATGAGAAATACGAAATTCAGCATAACAGTAACAGGGAAGATGTGCCTTGGTGAACACAATATAGGTATTTTTTATTGCTTAAGGTCTGTGGTGGGTAGCAGTGTGTTCTTAATCGTTCTTTAAAATGTGCAAATATGAAGCTGCAATCACTTACGCATGTTTCACAATTAAAACTAGTTATAAAGACTCCGGTGAGCTTTTAAGAACAGTCTTCGCAAATACGTTCCCACCAAGGACCTCTAGCCTGTGGGTCAGTGTGTCCTTGTTACTAGGTAACGCAGACACAATGTAATTCTCTTCGCTTCTAAAGTTGATGTAACATAAAAACGCTCAGCTGTAACTTCTACTTCCATAGTTCTTCTATGCTTCTCTTCTACTCTACTATTTCTATTAAGTGACTTCACTACAAATACGAATTTTAATTTATTTGCAAGTTACAAATGTCACCTTTATCTGTCTACTTTGAACTTCCAGGCAAAGACCCGTTTAAAGCAAAGGGGCAAAGTACTCTAATCCGTGAACTCTGAAAATAGCCAGTGTACTCTGAATGCCTATTATGAAAAAGCAAAATCAACCATTTTTCCTCTATTAAAAGAACTTCCCAGCTAAACCTCAGAAGACAACTTCTAGCAGAGGAAGGTCACCTCCCCTAGCCTGCGCCTTTTTCCTCTGCGCTTCCCCGCCCCAGGCTCCCCAGCAGCCTAACAGGAACCCCGAGCCCCGCCCTCCGTACCCGCCCACTTCGCCGAACCCCGCCCACTTGCGAGTCCCCCGCCCTGTCGGCCCCGCTCCACTTGGCTCCCGAAACGGTTTGGGTCAGCATTTGAGAGGCGAGCTTGGTCGGGCTCGTGCTCGGCAGCTCTCGGCTTTCTTCATCTTCCGGGTCGCCACCGCTTGGCCTGCGGAGTCCCTGCTGGTGTCCAACTCCCAGAGCCTGGTAAGTAGCCGCCGGATTTGGGGTCTCAGTGACGCGGCGAGGGCAGTAGGCCCACAGTGCACAACTGCGCCTGTGCGCTCTCCGCCAGCCAATCGGCTCACGGCTTTCCGCCCTTTGACCCCCGCGCCCTCTGTCGGCGGCGGGAAGCGCGAACCCTGGGGTGTAGGGGCGCAGTCAGCCGGGTGAGCGCTGCCCCAGACTTTCCTTTAGGGAGTTTTTGTAGCCTTTTGTCCCGCCCAACCGGTGGAGCCTCCTTTCACCTCGGCTGCCCTCGGGCGTCCCTTCCCCGCCCTTCCGGGCCTCGGGCTGCAGCGCGACCCTCGCGGCGTCCACCGCGCTGTCTCTGGGTTGCGTGGTGCGCTCGGCCTGCAGGCTACAGAGCGCGGAGCGAGCAGGGCCTCTCGGCCTGTGCTATGCTCGCCTGTTCCTCGGTGCCTTTGCGCCGGGGAGAGAGACAGGGTAGCCGGGCCACCGCGCAGGTGGCCTCTGCATTCACTGACAGCGTGTCTGTGACATTGTAGACCGTATCCTTTGCTGAGTCTCAAAGTCCAACCAGACCGGGCGAGTATGTTTGTTTCTAAAAACGAAACAGACTGCGGGCAGTTGGAACAGTACAACACTTACATGAACTTAAAAAACAAACGAGACGGGGCTGGTGGCGTGCTCACGTTGATGTGGGCAGTGTGAAAGGGAAGTACCTGGAGGAAATACACCTGTCAGTTCTCAGGACAGCAGGTTACTTCGCTTTCGTGGAGTTGTATGTAAACACTCAGGAAAACTAGCGGCATGTGGTGAGGTGGGTGAATTCTCAGGCTCTGCCTAACCTTTCCAGAGGTGCTGCTGCCACTCACTCACGATGTAGCGAGTGTATGATCAGAAGTGACATAAACTGTCTTCAAGATTAAATTTGGGTCACGGTTCATGGATTGGATAACAGCTAATCATTGTTTTTTAAGTTCACAATCTTTGAATGAAAACATAAGTACATCGAAAACCTTGGTTCATTTCACAAGGATTATCGTGCTGCCTTCTGGGAAGAAAATGTTTGAGAGCCACAGCCAAGGTTCTAAGGCCCGACCTTTTTGCCCCTTGCTGGTGGATGAGCCTCAGGTTATTTAGCCCTTCGCTGGATCAGAGACTTTGAGGGAGTTATTCAGTTGTGCAGTTTTATCACTTGTAAAGGGGTGTGAAACTGCTTCAGAGATTGTTGTGAAGCTTAAAACAAACGAGAGGATAATGAGGATATTAATGAGGATGTTCCTAATTGAGTAACTGTGAACCAAAAGGTACGTGTTACTGTAAAACTGACCCGGGAAGGGAAGCCTTAGTACCCAAACTACTCTTTAAGGTATCACGCTGCCTCCCGATATCCTGGGTCGCTTAGCTGGCCGGGGATGTCTAATATGTTTGTTGGATCTTATTAGACATTCAAGTTAAATAGCTTTTTAAAAGATTAAAAACAAAACAGAAATAGACACCATAGTTTCAAAAGAAGAGGGTATTATGTATAACTTCTAAATACAGGAGCTATCAGCTGTGAGAACCTACGTAATGTGCAATTGCCTTCTTTCCTATTACTTCTCAAACTTTATTTTTTGTTGTTGTTGAAACTAAATAAATAGTTATTTCAACTCTTCCCTGCAACATCAGCGGATGTTATCACTGTGGTTTTGCAATTTTTCTTTCTTTTTTTTTTTTTTTCTTGCAGAGTAGGAAATTTTATCGGGAAAAGGAATGGGGAATATTGGAGTGATGGGGGATCTGAAATGGGTTGCCCTATTTTGAACGTTTTAAATGATTATTTTTATTTAAATGGCTTTTAAAAATTATAGAATCTTTATGATTCTTTTTCTATGCTATATTCATTATAGCTCCTAAACATCTCCAGTGTGTGTGTAGTCAGTGGAGTCTGTTTGTGTGTGTTCTATTCAAATGCATACCAGTGTCAAAAGAAAGAAGCCAGAAAGTAAATTGAGCCGAACAATTAGGTATTTCTAATGATGTATGAAATGTGTTGGCCTCTATTGGATTGTAAAGAAAAGACTCAGTTTCTAGGGTGTATAAACATGTAAGTAAATAGTCTGATGTAATCGGAAATGTAAGAAATACCATCTCGAATGTGAATGCCTGGTACCAATCAGTAGTGGCAAACCTTTTAGAGATAAGCACCCAAACTGCAACCCACAACCTACGTATTTATTGCAAAGTGTCCACACTGCGATTAAACCTGAGTACTGAGGTTTTAGTGTAGAAAAAACAATTCATACATTAACATCTTTTGTCTTAAAAACACAACAGCATGCGTGCCATAGGTTTGGCACTACTGCATAGACTATTTTGCCCTTGAGTTGTGGTGGTTATGGTTGCTTGACAAACACCCATCTTAAATATGGTCATCACCGTGAGTAATTATTTATTTAGCTTTATATTAAATCAGAGGTGATTCTGACTTTATAGTAGCACCGTAAGTTTTCATCCTAACAAAAAATCCTGTGATTGAGCTTGTTAGAGAAAATAGACCAAACACGGGAAGAAACGGCACCGAAAAGATTAGGAGGGAGTTTATTACATGGTGGGCTTCTCACTAGCATCTCTTCCAGAGAGTCAGAACTCCTCTGTTGGGTTTTGGGGGCGTTATTTATCCCTCCTCACTTTTTGGGCGGGAAAGTGAGTGGGGAGGTACATAGGCAGATTGGGCACATGATCAGAGGGTTGAATGACATCTAGGGATGCTGAAGCAGTTTGAACATCTCAAGTTACATTATAAGGCTGTCAGTTACACAAAGCATGGGTTATACAAAGGGAGAAATGTCCTGTTACATTGTAAGTTACATTGCAAGTTGCACTGCAAGGCCATACAAAGGCAATAGAGACAAGGGTCACAGGAAAGAAGAAATGTTCTGTTATTGGGCCTGTTCGCTGTGTCCGCTTGGTCGTGGTGGGAGCATCCTGGGCAGGCTTTTGTTTAAAATTTTAATTTCCTCCTTCAAGCTGATTTATTTTACAGTGGAAGAAAAAAGAATACAATTCAATCAAGTCACTTAAGTAGATCAGTTAACTGAAGAATGATATTGCTAGAATTGGAACTTGGGCATTTTAGCTGCAGAATAACTTTTAATCACAGTAACTAGGTTCCTTTTCATAGAAATGACTTAATATTGTTAACTGAGATGTAAAGCTGGGGATAGAGGCAGTGGATCATCTGTAGATAAGTAATGTAAAAAGAAGAGAAAGGGACCAGCTTCAAAGATCACACTGACAGGCAAGAAAAAAACAGAAGGTAGCCATCATAAATTCACAAGTGTTTTTTCATGGATAGATACAGATAATGAATCTAAAAATTCCATATGTAATAAAAATTCATTGTTTTTCCTATATTTCTTCACTTCTCATTTATTTTTAAATCCTAAGTAAGGGGCTGGGGATATAGCTCAGTGGAATAAGCGCTTGCCTAGCAAGCGCAGGGTCCTAAGTTCGATCCCCAGTGCCACCAAAAAAAAAAAAAAAAAAAAAAAAAATCCTAAGTAATATTTACTGTCTGGTTGAACTTTTTCCTTTTATATTTTCTTTCGCAAACATGTTTTTGGATGAGTCACAGAATAAATGTGTCAGCAGACGAACCTTTTTTAAGGCCATCATGGCTGATTTTAACTTACATTTTTTCACACACAAACACAAACCCAAAATTGTAGAGCAAAGTACTGCCATTTAGTGCAGCTGTATGTAGATTCTTTTGTAAACATCAATGTTTGATGATATAATTAATATAAGGCATTTTATTAAATCTGGTAATTAAGGATTTTACTTTCCATTTGAGGACATTGGAAAAATACTGTTGATGCAACTTACTAATTATCTTTTTCACTAAATTACAGCAGAACACGTACTATTTTGGAATTTAAAGTATGTCATCATGGCAAAATTTCGGAGAAGGACTTGCATCATTTTGTTACTTTTTATTCTATTTATTTTCTCTCTGATGATGAGTTTAAAAATGCTGAGACCAAATACGGCTACTTTTGGAGCTCCTTTTGGACTTGACCTTCTTCCAGAACTTCGGCAGCAAACTGTTCATTTGGGGAAAAAGCTTGATTTACAAAAGAGTGTCAGAATCAACAGTGAAAGCAATACCAAGAATTTAAAAAGTGTTGAAATCACTATGAAACCTTCCAAAGCCGCTGAACTTAACCTTGAAGAACTGCCACCTCTGAATTACTTTTTGCATGTGTTTTATTACAGTTGGTATGGAAATCCACAATTTGATGGTAAATATATACATTGGAACCATCCAGTGTTAGAACACTGGGACCCTAGAATAGCCAAGAATTATCCACAAGGGAGACACAACCCCCCGGATGACATTGGCTCCAGCTTTTATCCTGAGTTGGGAAGTTACAGCTCTCGAGATCCTTCTGTAATAGAAACTCACATGAAACAAATGCGTTCAGCCTCTATTGGTAATTATTTATGTGCATGTATGTATACACAGTATATAAATTTTTCGTGGAAGATTAAGTTCCTATTTAGTCTTCACATATTACATGTTTGAACTCATAGCTCCGAATTTAAAATGGTTTTTAAAAATTCAAGTAACCACCTCTTATTACTGTCTGTAATATATGTTATTGAATTTTTAAAATTTTAAGTGTTTTCATTACTGATGCATTTTTATTGACTTCTATTTTTTTTTTTGTACTGGGAATCAAACTCAGGATCTTGTGCTTCTCAGGCAGGTGCTGTGCCACTGAGCTATCTCCCTGGCTTGATTTTCTAATTTAATTCTATTTCTCCGTTATGATTTACCTAGAATACAGTGAATTCCCCCGCTTTAAATTAAAAGCTTAATGTTTCTCAAAAGTATGCACCTATTTGCCCCTTGAATCAAGAATTTAAATATTTCTGTAGTCCAAAAGTTTCATCATGGTTGTCTTACTTATCCCTATCCTTGCTCTGAATCTGATTTCTGCGAGTAGTCATCAATTATATGATTATAGGAAACCTGAGTCTGCATTGAAGTATTGACAGACAGGTGGACTGTTTCAAATTTTATAAATATTGCATATGATTTTGTTTTGCTTCTCCGTTTAAATAATTTTGATAATCTCCTTTTTTTATAATTTTCATGTTTACTTCATTTGTATTTAATGATAAGAGTTTGTGGGGGTTTTGTTTGGCCTTTTGAGACAGGTTCTTGCTAAGCTGTTCAGGCTGGCCTTGAGCTCACTTTGTAGCCCAGACTGGTCTTCAACTTGCCAGGATCCTCCTGCCTCACCTCCTGAGTGCCTGGGGGATAAAGTTTTAAATGTGGCATTTTGCTATTTAATTTGCATGTACTTTTTATTTTAGAAGTAAAAGAACGAAAACATATTAATAGACAGCCACTTACAAAGTGGCACCAGAGTAGTACAATCAAAACTGAATTACAGACGAGGTGACAGGGAATTAACAGTGGTTATTGTATTACATATTGATAACTTCAAAGTGTATACTCAGGGAAACAAATACAGACATGCAAGACTGATCACACAACTAATCATTAACTGTTTCTTACAATAAAGCAACCTAAGTTTGTAGTACAACTATATTAGCTATCCTGCATATACATATAATTATTCCTTTCTTTTCTCTTTCCCTTCATCCCAGTTAATTTGCATGTACTTTGAACATGTATATTTTTCCATTTTATGTTCTCTTCTGGCCCAGTACATATATTCATTCACTTTGTTTGTTTTGTGATTGCCTTAAAGTTCATGTTATACACCATGGCTTAATTGATAGGACATGGTTGATTATTCTGATTGTTAGTATTCCCCTTCTGCTTTGTCTTCCCTTTCTGGTATTGCAGCTGCATGTTTTTTAGATAGTCATATTGTATATAATTTAGTGCCTGAGAGGCCTTTATTTTTTTAGTATACACTTTTATAAAACATTGTGAATGGGGTTAATAAAGTCCCTCAGTTACTGCGGGCTGATCAGGTCCTCAATCTCCTGAGTGAGTGTACAGTGAAGGCTAAATAAAAAGAGGCAAATGGAATGATTTCAGGGCTCCAGGAGGATCAAAGCCCTCTCATGTAATTCATAATTCTCACGTGGCTAAGACTACGACCACCTTCTGGGTTGCCAGAAGAAGGGACGGGAGTACTCAAGAAGGGCAGAACCACTGAAAGACTTCTCTAAGTAAGATGTTAGGTTAATCCACTGAAGAATGTGATGCCTGAGGCTATAGTCTTTATCTAGGTGAGGTCTGAGCCAGGTGTCCTTGGCTGTGATCTCGTCTTATCCTTTGAAGCCTTCTGGTTTCATCCACCACTACAGGTTCTAGTAGGGATTCGTGACTCACAGAGGTTCACTTACTATGAGTCTGCCATTTTCAGATAAGGAGCCTAGGCCTCGGACAGATTCACAAGTGAACATGAAAAGCCAGTTGATTAATTTAAGTCCTCCTCAGGCCTGCTTCACAGTGGGGTTCATCAGTTGTGCTTTCAATTTTGTTTTGTTAGTACTCCTAGTAGTAGGACTACGAGAACAATTAGATCCAAGAGGCAATTCTTACATTTTTCTAGCTTTAAATAAACTAATGTACTCATTGTGGAGTTAATATTTATACAGAAAGAAATTTAAAGGCTCTTTAGTGAACAAACCTATGTAGAATCTGAGGCTACCTTAATATGTATAAGGTGATTTGGTTTTCTTCTGTGGGGTAACTGGTTTGTCCATTATTTATGAGATCATATTTTTTAGTTTATACTTCTAGCTCTACTTTGTATGTTCTTTTCACAAAATAGGTTTGGTAAAACTTATGTAGATACCATTGACTTACGTGTGGTGAGCCTTTATGTGTGTATCTTTTTATTTATTTACTTTACAGGAGATAAACTTTTGAAATGATTTTTTTCTGTTTTTCATAAAAAAATTTATATCACATTTAGTCTTTTGTTATATGAAAGACTACTTTGTTGTGCCTATAAAAGGTGTGTTTGATTTATCAAGTAATTTTCTTTTTACACACTGAACTGTGTGCAGTGAAGTTTTCCTCATTTAAGGATATAACTTTATATTTTATATATTGTAATATATAATATGCATATGTTCTGTGCAGTAGAAATATATACATTCTATAGAAATATATGTATGTTACTGTGTATGGCATGGTTTAATTTTGATTGAGCAAAATGTTTTAGTTCACATTTAGTTTTGTGACTAATGTTTATAAAAACTTTTCCTTCATATACTATTTCACACCTACATTGCACTTATGAATATGAATTCTGAACATTGACATACTATTGTTTTTATTTTAAATGCTATTTTTATTATTAATGCATTATGATTTTATCTGGATTTTCTGCTGACCAAAAGGAAAAACTGGTAGTAATAAATAAAAATTTGAAAATAAAAAATTTTTATCTTAAAACAGTTAAATTTTGAATTATACTCATTAGCATATGCAAATGATTGCACTATAACAGTATTGACAAAATTTTTTAATCTATGGAGTTGTGCTCTAATCTATGGAGTTGTACTAACATTTTTTTCAATTGAAGTGGTAGATGAAGGCTATTCTGACTGGTACGCAGTTCAGTGTGCTCTGCTTTCATGTGTAGCGTTCATTTTCATTTTTTTTTTTTGCTATCTAAATGACCTTTTTATCTACTTTGTTGCGTGAAGTAATCACACTGGTGTATGGCATAATACAAGCTAGCTGATCTTCGACTTTTCCAGGTAAAATAATTGTGCTTGAAAATCATAATGGCTCAGAAATTTTTGATGTTGAAAAATAATAATATGAAGTATTGTTTTGTTTACCAGTCTAGTTAATATACCATATATTGTTGCAATGTATCATAATAGTCTATCTGTATCCCTTCCAACTCTTTTAGGTAAAAGATTATATGTCAGAATATATTCTGGTTCTTGTATTGATATTTTAACAATTGGAAAAGTACTGAATAGATACCATTTTCTTTTTAAATGCAGTTTTCAGAAAAGCCGGTTGAATAGCCAGAATAGTGGCTCCCAGGGGGTAACGTATAATCCCTACAATCTATGAATTTTATATTTTACATGACAAAAGGGAATTAAAGTTTTCAGTTGCAAAATTGATAATGAACTCATCCTAAAATGGCATTATTTAGATTACGTGCCACAGGCTAATCTAATCTCATGGGTTCTTATAAATAAAAGAAGGAAAAAAGAGAACCAGAAGGATGCCATGTACAAAGCACTCCGGCCCTTGTTACTGTCTTTGAAGATGACCTGCAGTGTGATTTGGCTTCTGTAAGGAAGTGGATTCTTCCCAAGACCCTCCAGAAAGAAATCAGTCCAATCCAACACCTTGGTCTTAGCCTATTTAGAGACATATCACATATCTTGCCTTGACAACTGCAAGACAATAAATTTATAGTTAAAGTAACCAAGTTTATGATAATTATTTGTGGCAATTATAGAACCTGTTATACTTAGTAATTTACTGTACATATTTAAAATTTTCTTCCTTCAGTTTCACACAAAATATTGAGTTTCTAGCATGTCCTTAGCTAGTACTAGATTCCAAGGACAAACAGCTGAGTAAGTCACATCCCGTTTGTATTGTTGTAATCATTAGCCCTTCGGAAATACTAGAGGAAAATTAATAATAGAATGTTGTC
This sequence comes from Dinomys branickii, assembly GCA_004027595.1. Classification (NCBI taxonomy): domain Eukaryota; kingdom Metazoa; phylum Chordata; class Mammalia; order Rodentia; family Dinomyidae; genus Dinomys; species Dinomys branickii. Next base: position 11,761 of record PVLD010015598.1, on the reverse strand, counting down.
TGTAAGTTGAAAATTGTCTTTCAAGGTCACAGTTTTTTTTCTGCATCTCCTACCTTTAAATTTGTACATAAAACGTAGGAGAAATAGAATTTATTAGAAGGTGAATTAGTGTTTGAAGTTTAAGTGTACTTAATAGCATCTAACATGATATCATAAATTTTCTTTTTAGAATAACGTTTGCATTAATTTTAAACATATCTATCATTGTAAAGTAGAGATATGTCCTGTATACCTTTCATAATGTTATAAATACTTGAATGTAGTTGTATTTTTTAATTGCTTTATCTCTTGGCAGTATGTTTTTTTCCTCTGCTATTTCCTGTGTCTCATAAGTTTATTGAAAGCATGCCATCTTGTGTAGGACAGTTGTTGATAGTTTATTGAAAACATACAATCTTATTGTAGGACAGTTTATTTGTTGTGAATTCTGTCCTGTCTCTATTAAACTGACCTTATATTTTTATTTTAAAAATTCAAATGGCTTTGGATTTACTTCTGAATTTGTTTGGATTTACTTGTGAATTCTGTAATGTATTGATTGTTTTTGTGTATTTTTATCCAGCACCATTTCTTGGGTGTTACAGCTTTATAATAAGCCTTGCTAACCTGTAGAGTGATTTCAGCATTGCTTTGACTATTATAGTTCCTTTGTCTGTCCACATATATTTTAAAATCAGCTGGTCTATAGCTACAAACTCTGCTGGTGGCATTTGGATTGGAATTACAGTGAACCTGTACTTTATTTTTCAGGAAAGTTGATATATTAACAGTATTGAATTGAAGTCACAATATTAAATAATAACAAATCTTCCATTCTATGGCTATAATTTAGGCTTTCATTTCTGTAGGACTCTTTTTTTGCCTAGATTTTTCAAATGTTTTTGTTTTTTGACAGTATTTGTTCATATTATGGAGTAGAGCTATGTAATGATCAGGATAATTGCCTCTTAACCTTAGACATAAATCATTTATTTTTGCTAGAAATACTTAAAATGTATTCTACTGGCTATTTTGAAGTATTCCATACATTGGTGCCAAAGAGTTAGCCTACTTTGCTATAGAACATAAGGAATTACTCTTCTATTTGCACCCTTGTACCTACTAATCACCGCTGTCACCATCTCCACCCCCTTTCTGGTGTAGGTAACCACTACTTTCTCCTTTGAAATCAAGGACATACAAGTGGGGACATGTGACATTTTTCTTTCTGTACCCGATTTACTTTTTCTTCACATAATATCCTCTAGTTCCACCCATGTGGCTGCAGTGGACAAAATTTCATTCTTAGGACAGTTATACTTCATTTTATGTGCCATATTGTGTGCCGTATTTTTCTTATCCATTCATCCATTGATGGACACCTAGGCTGATTCTATATTTTAGGTTTTGTGATCAGTACTGAAATAAATATAGAGCACAGATTTCTCATCAGTGTACTTCATTTCAGTGTATCAGCATACTTCAGGTCCTCTGGGTATATGCTGAGTAACGGGGCGGTTGGTCATGTGGTATTGCTATTTCTAGTGTTTTGAGGAACTGTCATACTCCCTAGTGGCTATATTTACATTCCCACCAAAACTATATGAGAATCCCCTTTTCTCTGAAACCACGCAAGCATTTGTTACTTCCTGCCTTTTTGGTAGTAGTCATTATTACTGGGACAAGACGGTATCTCGCTGTGGCCTTGACACTGCAGTTCCCCACTGGTTGCTGATGCTGAACATGTTCTTTTACCCTTATTGTCCATTTGTATAGCTTCTTTTAGGGGAAATATCTATTTAGGTCATATATCAATCAGTGCTTCCTAGAGAAACAGATTTAATTCAAGATGTACAAATATATAAGAACTTACAAGATTGGCTTACAGTGGCCACCTAGTGTCAGGTGTGGAAGAATGCAGAAGGGCTCTGCACTGCAGAGCTGAAGGATCCACTTAATAGATTTTCTTATTGATTCAGTCTGGTTGTTTTTGTCTATTCAGGTTTCCTATATTCTCATGGTTTAATTTTGATAAATATGTACATAATATTTTCAGTTTTGCAGGTTTTCTACTTGTTAGCATATTCTTCTTAAGTCTCCTAATGCCTTGAGTTTATCTATTTTTACAGCTGAGTAATACTCCATTGTATAAAAATACCATATCTTTTCTTATCCATTCCTCAGGCTTTTGTAGGTAAATGGATGCAACTAGAGACCATATTCATCAGTGAAATAAATCGGACTCACATGTGTAAACGTCATATTGTCTTCCTTGTGTAGGAACCTGAAAGAATAAGTAAAACTCAAAACATACAATAGATGATAGGAAAGGGGAAGAAATTGCTCAAAGGAAGGAATGACTGGAAAGAAGAAAAAGGAAAGAAGGCAAAAAAAGTAGACAGATAGACACCTGTGATAACTGTATTGCTGATGTCTGATAGTATATTGAAAGGAACGGTTAATGCTTAAATTTTTTTTGTGTCCTGACCAGTTTCATGCTTTTATCTGATAATTGGAGCAACTGATTTGAAGGCAACAATATGCAGTGGAACTACCATGGTGAATTCCTACCATCCTGTCTAGTGAAACTACTATCTCTAATGTTTTATCTGATAATTATTTTCTTATCCTCTTTAATGGTTTGAACAATCTTCCATTCTCACATCTGGTAATCTGAGGAATGTAGTTGAAGATAACAATATGTAATATAACAACCACTGTTAATTTGTATCATTTTTGTCTTGAAACCCTGGTGTTCCTTTAAATGTTCTTGCTTTGGTTTGTTTGTTTGTCATGCTGGTATGCTGGTATTGTTTTTTGTTTTTCTTCTCATTTACTACTCTCTTTAAAATAAAAATTTAAAAAATTTAATTCTCCTTAATGATCCTTTATATATCTTTGGTGTCAGTGGTAATGGCTCTGTTTTATGCCCATCCCCAGTTAGCTAGCCAAATATTTGTCAATTTTGTTTATCCTTTCAAAAGATCAACTCTATTTCATTGGTTTTTTCATGTATTTTTTCTACTTTATTTGTTTTCATTCTTTGTTATTTCGTCCACTAATTTTTGCATTTGCTTTATTCTTGCTTTTCTGTTTTCTTCAGTTCTGTCATTAGTTTACATGAAAAATTTTTTTTGATGTTGCCATTTGTTGCTATAATTTTTCCTGTTAATATTATCTTTGTGGTATCTCATATATTTGGGTGGGTTATGTTTTCAGTTTCATTTATTTCAGAAATTCTTAAAAATTTCCCTTTATTGATTTGATTCAAGAGAATGTTGTTTAGCATTCATATATTTATATATTTGCTGAAGTTCACATTATTCATTTCTGCTTTTACTACACTATGAGCAAGCAGGATACATGGCATTACTTATTTATTGCCTAACACATGCTGTGTCCTGCAGAATGTTGAGTCAAAGTGTTTTCTACAGCTCTTGGGTAAAATGTTGAGTAAATGAATATTAGCTTCGTTCATTTAGTCTATAATATACCTCTGAGTACTCTGTGTTGATTTTTTAAATAATCTTTATTGGTACATTTTAGGTGTATATAGTGATCATCACGTTCATCATTCCTGTGCAGGACATTACTTGATTGTTTTCCCATTTCCCTACCCTCCCTTCAATCCCTTTCTCTCCCCATATGCAAAAGCTTTGTTTTCATTTTTTCCTTATTTTCTCACTTTTTTTTTACTTCTCGCTTCTTTCTCCCACCTCCCCCCTCTTGTTCTTTTCCCCATTTGAACATTTTCTTCCTATTTCACAATACCTGTTTTACATACGGTCCTCATTTACACTTTGGGTTTCTCACACCAGAGAAACAGGGCAGTATTTACACAAGTGTGTCCGACTTGCTTCACTTCAGAGTACGGTCTCAGGGTGCATCCGTTTACCTAGAAATGGTGATTCTGTTTTTGTGTGTGAATTATCTGTCCGTTGATAAAAGTGAATGTTGGAGTCCCAGCTATTATTATTATTATAATTAAAATCTATCTGTTTAGCTCTGATGTTTGCTTTATGTAGTGGAATACCCCAGTTTGGAGTGCATGTATATTTACAACTGTTGTTTCTTCTTGTTGAATTGATCTGTTTAGCAGTGCACAGTGAATTTTATTTGCTTTAAAGTTTCAAGATAAAATTATTTTGTCTGGTGAAAGTTTAGCTAGCTATTCCTGATAATTTGTAGTTTCCACATGCATGGTATATCTTTTTCTTTTTTGGTACTGGGACTCAAACTCAAGCCCTTGCGCTTGGCAGGCAGGCGCTTGTGCCACTGAGTTACAGCCCCGGGCCCTGGCATGATGTGTTTTTATTCTCAGACTATGTGTGTCTTTACTGTTAAAGTGAATTTCTTATATTAAATTCATTGTTAGGTATTTTTTAAATTTAGTTAGTCTATACTGTATCTTTCGATAGAGGACTTTAATCCACATGCACTCAAGGTTATTAGTGAATAATGAATACATACACTTGTCATTTTGTTTTAATTTTTTATGATTACATGTGTATCCTTTGTTCTTTTTTTCTTGTTTATCTTTGTATTTTCAACTTTGAGTTTCATTTTCTTTTTATCTTCTATGTCCACTCCCCTGTTGAATTTTGTACTTCTGTGTTTTCCTTACGATAGTTCTGGTTCTTTTGCTTCTAGTGTAGGAATCCTTTAAGCATTCCTTGTAGAACCAGTCTAATAGTGACATTGTCAGTTTTCTTTGTCTTGATAAATTTTTAATTCCTGCTTCTGAAGGATAGGTTTACTGTGAATAGTATTGTTTGGCAGTTTGTTTTGTTTTTCTTCTTTCAAGACTTTGCATTATCACATCTTTTCCTGGCCTATGTTTCTGTTGGAAAGTCTACTGTTAGTTTAGTGGTAATTCCATTATAGAAGACTTGATGATTTTTTCATGCACTTTTTAGAATTCTCTTTTTTGTCTTTTACTTTTGAAAAGTTGACTGTGTTATGTCTGGGAACACAGTTTCTTTTTTTAATCTACTAGAGGTCCTTTGAGTGAGCGTCTTGGGCCTCAATGTCCATATCTTTCCCAAGAGCTCAAACATTTTCAGCAGTTATTATGTTAAGTAGGTTTTCTGTGCCATTTTCCTAATTTTCTACTTTTCGAACACTGCTAATATAATCATAAAGCTTTCTTGTTTTTTTTTCTTTTGTTTCCTTTTACTTTTAACTTGTTATTTCACAAGATCCGTCTTTAACCTCAGAAATTCTTTTTTTAGCATTTCGATAATTTTATTAAGTATGACATATTAATATATTGAATCTATTTCTTAACATAAAATTAAATTTAAGACATAATTTAAATTTTAAATTTAGGAATTCCATGTCTAAGTCTGTGTTGCAAGTTATTCTTAGTATAAAAGCAAACACGTATGAGCATATGGTTGAGACCATCACGTAAATGTATGACCTCCATACTTAAGCCATGTTTGCTGATTTGGGTCAGATGTTGTGAATTGAATTGTGTCTCCACAAATGTTTTGTTGAAGTCTTCGTATACTTTTGAATGTGAATTTAGTAGTAAATAGGGTTTTACATGGGTTTTACTCTTCTTGCTTGCAGTGTGTCCTGTGGTGTCGGTTGGGTATGTGGCTTTGGCTTTTATTCCTGGTAGTTGTTAGTGTAATGGACCTGTAGCTTTTTCAGCTATAATCAGCATTGCTGTAGGTGTCTCAGTGGCCTAAACTGCAGGGGTCGTGGGATTGCATTGCCAGCCTGGCTGCATGGCGGGTTTGTTGGCTCCTCTCAGGGTAAGTGTGCCTGTGCGTGGGTATGAGGTGCTCATTGGTGTCCATTTTCATTTAAGGGTGGGACCACCCCAGGGAGCTCAGATGAGTGCTGCATAGTCATTTAATAGTAGAGTGACTTACCTGTCAGTGACTTTGGCCCACAAGGGAACCAGGCTACACAAGTGAGCTCAGGCAGTGCCTGCCAGTGACTAATGGAAGCATGCACCTGCAGAAGCTGACTTAAATACGTTCTTTCTGCTGCTGCTTGGGCCTGGATTGTGAGGTGGGTGGTGCCAACATGTATTATTTCTCAAGGCCCAAGCTTTTGAGACTGGGCTGCTCTCCTGCTTCATGGGGCCACAGGGAGATTCGGAGAGCTGCTTGCTTACTTTCCTGGACCTCAGTGGGCTCACTCAGACAGGCCTGCCTGCCTGTTTTCTTCTATTGTGGGGCAGTGATTTGCATCATACAGATTCTGTACCTGTTTTGTTATATTTCAGACTAAACTTTTAAGAAATATATTTAATTTCTAGTATGCTGCATTTTTTAGTGTAGATTCAAGTGCTATATCTGGTATCTTTATGTTTCAGAAATTTCCTTTAACATTTCTTGAATTACTGGTCAGCTTGCAATGAAATCTTTTTGTTGTTGTTGCCTTATATTTTGAATGATGCTTCATCTGCTATGTAAGTCTCAATTGACATTTTTTTGAGAGTTTAAATTTTTTTGTTTTGGAACTGTAAAAATATAACCCTATTTTCCTTAGTTTTCTGGTTTTCATTGTTTTCTTAATTAGAAGTCTGCTCTAATTTTAAGAAACCTTTTTATATTCTCATTTTAATGTGTATATCTGTCTCTTTGTCAGGGTACATTAAATTTTTTCATTGCTTTTGTTTTTCACCAGTTTGAAAATCCTATGATTATTTTTAATTATCGTTCTGACATGTTCCTGGGTCTGTTGTTTTATGTCTATCATTGGTTGCACAGAATTCTTAGTGATTATTGTTCAAATATACTTTTTGTCTTTTCTGGGTTTACAGTTGCACGTGTGCTGGAACCTTGATACTTATCCCACAACTACTGAATGTATTGTTCTGTTTTCCCCCTAATCTTTCTTCTCCTTATGTTTCAGTTCTGGTAATTCCTTTTTGTCAAGAAGTACCCTGATCCTTCCTTCAGTTTTGTTGAATCTTTTGATGAGCTCATAGAAGATACTATTCATCTCTTTTAATAAGATTCATATTTTGTACATTTCTATATCATTCTTACAGTTTTTATCTTTGCTGAGATTTCCGGTTATGTCTTGCATGATGGCTTTCTTTTCTATAACTTTAGATTCTCTTTTTGATGATTCTAAAGCCAGTTTCATACATAAATTTAGTTTTATTGAATTGTGTTTGTTATTTGGTTTTTTGTTTGGTTGCTTTATTACTTTGACATTTCTTTTGTTGAAAGCGTTATCACCTGAGTAGTACAATGACCGTACATTTATGTTTAGAAATGGGCTTGCCTTTGTTTTTGTTAAATGTTTAGTTTGGCATATATTTGAGATATTTGAAAGAACATTAACTTTCTTATATAGCAGAGAATGTATCATAAGCCCTAACCTTTGGGCTTGCCTGGACCACTTGGCCACAATGAGATAAAATTTTTATTATCACTCTTCATTGATGGTATTACAAGCTGGGTTGGTGGGCATCTTGAATCCCAGCTTATGTGGGCTTACCGGGCTGAGCTTGGGCACTTTTCCCATGAACCTGCTCATCAGCTGCTCCGCATCATGGCATTGTTCTCTGCCAGCTAGAGGTTCCCTCTCTCTCCATATAGTCTAAGTTCTTGTTTTTTTTAATCTTTCATGTTCTTGCTGTTTTTATTTTCAGTGAGGATAGAAGACAGTCATTTTTTTTTTTTAACTTTAATCAATATTCTTGTTCTTCTAGTTAGAACTTTTATACATAGTGTGGCCTCCACAAAATTCAAGTCTTGAAATTCAGGTCTCTGGCTGTTTGTAAACTTCCTAGAACATACTAATTTCCATTATCATTGTTAGGTACCATTATTTGTCTCTCTGTGTTTAAAAAGCCTGTTGATTGATCTATAAATTAGTGCCATCTTTCTAATTGCACTTGTTTCTCTATATATAAAGTTTTGAATTAGTTGCTCCTAAATATCTCCTCTCCACTCAGTGATTTCTTCTGAATACTGATGTTTCTTATAATTTTTCACTGCAAAAATAATTAAACATTACAGGAGGAAACTCCCATTATTTTAGTTCTTATAACCATTCTATTAAAAGATACTGTGGACAACACAAGAACTAGCCCGTGAATGTTTATTGAAGCTTTACTCATAATTGTGATAAATGGGCAGGAACCCAGACCTTCTTTGGTTGGTAGGGGATACATATTGTACAATGGATATTATGCAGCAATAAAAATAAATGAACTATCAAGCCATAAAGAGACGTATATGAAGGAACCTGAAAGGCAGATTGCTAAGTGAATGAAGCCAGGGAGGAAATCTACATACATTATGAGTCCAATATATGACACTCTGGAAAAGGCAAAATTATGAAGGCCATAAAAAGATCAGATACTGCCACAGGTGAGGAGAGAGGGAGTTGGAGGAATAAATTGGTGGCGCACAGAGGTTTATATTAAAGCTAATCTATCTGCTGCTGTAATGGTGAGCACATGGCATTCTGCATTTGTCAAAATATACAGAGCTGTACAACACAAATGGTGAGCCCCAGTGTAAACTGTGATCTTTAGTTAATAATAACCAGCATTGGTTCATCATTTATACAAAGTGCAATACAAGATATTAGATCAGAGATCTTAATAGGGAAAACTAGGGAAGACTGCTGGGGACTGGCAGAAAGTGTTATAGGAGAATTCATCTTTCTTTGCTTCTCTTATGTATGCCTAAAACATTCTCAGCCTATTAATTTAAAAAAAGATTGATTCTTGATTAAGTGTTCATAGATATTGGCTAAACAAAGTAAGCAAGTAACTCTACTCAGTCTGATGGAATGTAACAAAACAGTTTGGAATGTGTATGTTTCTTTTTTATTGTTAATGATTTAGTACTTTTTTATCTGCTTTAGAATACTGGTAGTCATCCTTGTTCTTGTCTCTTTCCTTTGCCTTTTATTTTCCTACTTAGGTGTACTTGCGCTGTCTTGGTACCCACCTGATTCAAGTGATGAGAATGGAGAAGCTACTGATAACTTGGTCCCAACTATTTTGGATAAGGCTCATAAGTATAATCTAAAGGTATTACATTTATTTTCAACCTATATGTAATTTAACTCTTTGGGACAAGTTTATAGTAATAGCAATTTTCTAATAATCATTTAATTATGAGAAAATAATGACTTAAAATATATTTCATGAAGAAAATAACTCTAATTTAATCTGTGCATTACACTTTATACAAATTATATTTTAGAGAGCTCTTATTCTTTCTAACCATTGGATATATTGATCTATTATTTATTTTAGCAGAAAGTGTGTCAAAAGTTTCTTTTGTAAAGATAATACAGAAGTTAGTGAATATTTATACCTAAATAATTTAGATGTCAAAGATCGACTTAAAAATATTAGCCATATGACTTTACATGTTTATAAAGTAGTTAGAACCTAGACCACTGTTTGCACAATTTTCAGAATCTGATTTTCATTTAAATCTTCTGTGTAATGTTTTCTTGCATTCTTGTATACATTTATAATACAGGTATCATTCTGAAGAAAGTTATAAGAGCAAGTTTATTCTACTCAGTTATCAGAATATATCACAAATGAGGAGAGAAAGGTGCAGTGTAAGATTTTCTTTATTTTTTTAGATCATGGAAATAAATAGGATTGATGATTAAATAGTTTGAAATAGTACATCAAAGAAAAATTTTATACTGCCTGATGAGAGAGCAGGCATTGTTTTTAAAATCCCTGGGTACTTTTCAAAAAATTGGTTATGTGTAGGTAGCAACATTATTCTGAATAAATACATAAAATTAAGATTCTATATTTTATGACTTTGAATATTACTAAAAGTCATAAAGGCAAAACTATTTAAAAATGTAAAACTGTTCAAGACTAACAAATTATAACTAGAAATAACAAAGAAAAAACTTAAAAATGATACAAAAATACATAGTGCTGAGATTATTGTATTATTGATACCAATGAAACATAGATCATAAAGAACATGGAACTGGTAAATATAAAGTATGAAACTAATACTGGGCTTAGTTGCACATGGCTGTAATCCCATTTACTCTGGAGGCTGACAGAGAAGGGTTACAAACTCAAGGCCAGCCTAGAAAAGAGAGCAAGATCCAGTGTCAAAAACAACACTGTATGTGCACACATATATAGACATACATAACTTCAAACCCTGGGGCCTGCATAAATCCATGCTTTCTTCCACTTTTTGTAGAAAATAGTATGCAAGCCAGTGGTAAAATAAATATGAAAAATGAAGAAAAATATAACTAGAGGAGAGTTTAAATTTTATATTGATATTTTTGAAATTTAAAAGAAATGGGTAGTTTTCTACGAAAATACCTCAAAAAGTTGCTTTTGTGCAGAAACAGATTTAAATAATCTGAATTGACTAATTTTCCTAGTAAAAATTTGGAAAGATATTTAAACAGTTTTCTTTCCCAAAATACCAGATGTATGTATCAATCTGTTCAATTTTAATGAAACAGTTGATCCTTGTGATACGGAAGTATTGATGTTGCAAAGTATACTCAGTATCTGTTGATACCTAACATCACCCTGGAACTTCTTAGCTTAAAATAACAAGCATTTGTTTCATACAATGTCAAAGGTCAAGGACCTGGAAGTGTCATAACTAGCTTGGTGTAGTTTCAGGTCTCTTGAAGAGGTATCAGATGAGCTGCAAGCTGGTGCTGCAGTCATTTGAGACTAGAGGATCTATTTCTAAGGCTGTCTTATGTAGTAAGCAGGTGATGGACTAAGAATTTAAGTTCTTCACCATGTGAATCTGTCCACAGGGCTGCCTGAGTCTCCTTAAGACTTCAGCTGGCTTCTGCAGAGTAAGTTGAATGATCTGAGGAAAAAAGAATACATTATAAAAAAAAAAAAAAAAAAAGAATACATTATAGATTTTCAGTCCTTTTTTTTTAACCTAATCTTGCAAGTAACATATTATCACTTAGGCCCTGATCTGTTGATGTATCTCCTGGCAAACCATCCCTAGCAAAACATGGGAGAGAAATGCCTAAGTTGTGAAGACCAGGAGATGGAGATCAGTGAGAGATATCTTGGAGATGCAACAACAAGAAAACCTTCTAATTAATTCTGTAATGACAACGCTGTTCTTATTCAGAGGAGAATAACAGCATGAGAAAGTGCCTTATAGAGTCATCTCACTAAAGAAAGTACATGCAGAAATGCTAAGGAAAGTGTAGATAAGAAATGTTTATTAGTAATGACCGAAAGTGGTTCCAAGAGTAAGAAATCTACATTGCTAAATCTGAATTGTCTGTATGCAAACATGGCTCCACCACTTCCTGGATTTATATGTAACCCTTATGCCGTAGTTCCTGTGTCTTTGAAGTGAAAATGGTAACAGAATCTACCTTATAAAGTGGCTTTAAAGATTACATAACTTTCCAGGGTTGGCAGGAAAGCGAGGCGGAGTCCATTCCACTCGGCGTCAGCTAGAGCAGTGAAAAAGACAGCAAGAGCAGCTGGTCGCAGATATCTCCGTTTTACCTGGTCCCTAGCTGTTGGTAGTCAGTCCGGTTAGAAATTTTTCTCCCTTTCTTCTGTGGATGAGCTGGAACAGATCTATGAATGCAGGGGCTCCGGGAAAGATGGCGACCAGGTGAGCAGCAAGGGAGCGAACCTCCTTAATAAACACCGCCAGCTCGAGACAGACTTGGCGAGCGTGAATGCCGGGACCTCGGCTGGGAAGTTTAAACTGGGCGTATTTCTCTGAGATGCCAGGGGAGATGTGGTAGGGCGGACCAGGCTGCCGGGGCGAGACGTGGGAAAGCCCCAGACGCTGGG